>CM038680.1:120580147-120804674 GCA_021605205.1 Aegilops longissima
GACTACACCAGTGGAGTGTTGTCGCGCCCCGAGAGAAGATCAAGAGAAAATTCGGAAATGAAACATACCCGCACGGCGGATCGCGATTCAAGGTGCGCCTTGGAAAGGTTCTGGAGGGCGTCGCCTTCAGCCCGCAGCAACGCGGGCGTCTAGGGCGCCTGTGTTCAGCAGGCATGCCGCCTCCTCGCACCCACCTAACGGGCGCGCTTATCGCCTCAAATCGAGATAGCGGCTGGCGGCGCCCGGTCTCAAAGCCTTGCGCCGAGGTCGCCTTCTCAAAACGGCGCCTTGGCGAAAGCGACTTAAAGCTTAGCTGCGCCAGGCCTCGCCGTTGTTGGCGGCACCGGCGGAGTCCGCCCGGCTGTTTGCCTCCGCGATCTCGGATCTGCGGCGGAGGCGGTGGAGGTGGCGGCAGCGCCAGCGAGGAGACCTCGCCGCCTTCCCTCCTGCGACGGGGACCTCACCATCGACTCCCTCCGACTGCCCGTGAACTCCGGCGGTGGTGGCGCTGAGCTCAGCGGAGTGGCGAGCAGCGCCGGCCCGAAGGCGCGGCCTCCTCGGCTTGCCTTTTTGCTGAGGCAGCGGCCCGACCGCCTTCTCGGCCTCCGCCTTCTCTGACAGGCGGTCTCCTCCGTCGCGCCTTCTCCTGCACATTTAGCTCTGTTGCCTCCCGAATGGCGCGCAGGTCAACCCGCCGACTATTGGCGGGCGTCTCCGCCGACCCCATGGCCAGGGGCAGCGACCCTCTCAAGGTGAGGGAGCCACGATGAAAAAAGGACATGAGAAGACCGGGCAAGACAGACGAGAAGGAAACAAGACAGAATAAAAAAAAAATACTTATCGCGGAGACCAGCGGTGGCTTCTTCACCTCCTTGCGGAGGCGGTTAGCCTTCGCGACCGCTTCTTCGCTGGTCATGGCCGCTCCACTGAATTTCTTGGCTCGGCAGCTTGGCTGACTCGGCCCGGCCAGGCGCCTCTTGGCTGCCTCGACCCCCAAGGCGGCGGAGGCTCGCGCTGGATGGCGGCTTTCTGCTGGCGGCGGCGACTTCCTTCTCGGCGTCATCATCGGACGGTCGGGAAGGTGGCGAAGGCTGAGGTCGTCGGCCCCTCCCCCTCCCTCGGCGTCGGCCTCCATTGCCGCCACACCCAAGTCGGGGTCGTCGGGGTCGTCGGCGTCGCTCTCCGCCCGGTCGGGGACGAATTCACGAGCCGGCCCTGCGGCGCCGGTCGAGGGCGGCATGAGAGGATTCTGAGTCAGAAAAGACCAAGGAAAGTAAGAGCCGGATCCGGCTAAAGAAGGAAACAGAAAATCAAGAGATGACTTACCAATGGCGGGGGATTGGCGCGCGAGTATGGCTCCTTGCCGAAATGCCATTCCTCCGTGAGGTCGCAGTTCGCCAAGAAGTTCACCGTGTCCACCACCTCCGCGTGGGGCATGTCCTTGGAGCACAGCCGGCTGGGGTCCCGGCGGCCGCTCATCTGGCAGATCAGATGAGGTCGGCCTTGAAGAGGGAGAACTTGGCGCGCCACGAAGGCGGCCAGCAAGTCTGCCCTGGTCAGGCCCTCCATTGTATCATTCTGGAGCCGCACGACGGCGGTGTTGCTCGAGAGTCAGCGTCCGGACCTGGGACCAGCTGGTGGGTCGGCCCCGACCGCCGCCCACGAGGGAGGCAAGTTGACCCGATCGCCTTGAGGCGATGTTCTTGGCGTAGAAGTATGGCGCTGCCACATCTTCACCGACTTGATAAGGGGATGGCAGGAAAGGGTTCTCGGCACCGGCCTCCTCTTAGCGATGAGCGTGCCGCCTGAGCCGCACGCGAGCGGCGTGGGTCGAGCTTCGCTTGGAAGAATTCCCCACACTCGATGGTGGGGAGAACTCGAGAAAACCTTCGCATAAGGATCACGGGCGGCCAACACACCACCGTGTTGGGGTGAGGTGGTGCGGCTGGAGCCCAAGAACTCCAAGCGCGACGGAAGAAGCCGCTGCGCCCGGCAGCCTAGCCAGCGCATGAGGTGCGGCGAAAAATCACCCTTCGCCCTCCTCCGGCCGGCGTGATTTCGCCCTCCGTGGCACGCGAGCCCGTACTAGGTGGCTGCCGTGGATGCGGCGCGTTTAACGAAGGAATTTGATTATGTCGTCATCGATGATGGAGCCGTCCCACACACCGGAGCGCGCGGTGGGAGGCGCGGCGGCGGATGAGCTCATCTCCTTGCGGCCGAGGCTCAGCGGTGGAGCGAGGAAAGCGAGGCTCGGCGGTGGGCGAGAAGAAAGCGAGGCTCGGCGGTGGAGCTAGGAAGAAAACGAGGCGAGGAGGCGGGGATGAGAGAGTGCGCGTGCGTCACGCCCCTCCTCCCCGCCTACTTATAGGCGCTGGGCTCTGTGCGAGGCGGGCGTGGGATTAATCTTCGCCCACGTCCCCACGCCCCACGATTTAACCCACGACGTTACTGCGGCGCGATAGCGTGGAAGGCTCTTCCGCCCGCACAACCGCAGCGGATCCGCTGCGCCGCGGGAACGGTGATGGCGGGCCCCGCCTGACGGGCCTGTCTTGTCACGCGCGTGGGTTGGCAGACTGGCCCTGCCGTGTGGCGTCATGTGGCGGGCCCGCAACGGGCTGCTGCCGGGAAGCTTATCAGGCACGTCGCCCGGATCCCGCTGCGACCTTCGAAACCTTTGAAGAGCAAGACGGCCCCCTGCAAGGCCGACTCTAGATGGAGACGGCGGGCCGAGTCCAGATTCTTCTACCAAAGGGATGAAGCTGTCGAGGCTCCTCGACAGGCTGCCCTCGGCGCCTCACGAGCTTCGGGGACTACTGTCGGAGTAATGGAACACGGGTAGGCAGACCCGAGCCCCTGAACCTTTCGAAACATCGGGGCAGACTACGCCCCTCAAGACGCCAAGAAGAAAAGCCGCCTTCAGAGAGTCGGCAATGGAGTCGGCGACTACCCCTCTGGGCCGAATCCTAGAGGCGGCCTCAAGACAAGCCGACTCCAAGCCGGCGACCTCAGGCGAGGCCGGCTACGGGGAGTCGGCCCGCGACCCCAACCACCTCCTACCTGAGCGACTACGAGCGTGATGGGGTAAAGCCACCTCGCGGACCATCCCTGCCCTGCCCATAAAGGGCAGGTATAGCCTGAGCGCCAGTCTTGTGGAGATCTCCGTCCGGCGCAAAGATCGCGCCACGCCGACCCTGACATCAGCCCCGTGGGCTGATTCCTGTGCCCATGATGGCCTGTCTGGACGACCCGAAGGCGGCGGGACCCGCCCGTCGGCGGGAGTACCAAAGACGGTGAGAGCGCCCCGAAGACGGACCCGTTGGAGTCGGCCTCCAGGAGTCGGCCGGCCCCTCCCGCGGGCTCCACGCGCCATTAACCAGACAAGACGGGGAATGGCAACAGTGATCGCCCGCTCGGCGGCGGCACTGTTTCCATGACCCCATGACCAAGCTCGTGTCATTAGGAGCACGCAGCTACTGATGTCAGCAGCCGGCAAGACCCGCCACAAGCGGACAAGGGCTGTCGGCCCCATGCTGGACCGTCGACGGGGCCCACTAGTCGGCCAGGCCCTGTCAGCGGGAGAAGACGGCGACTTAGAGACTGACGGCTTGGGCCCGCACCCAGCCGGATTACCGTTGTACCCCCGGGGGGTAGGCCTATATAAACCCCCTGGGGCACCCATGCAAAGGGTTGGAAGCTAGTAGTTTTAGACACACACATAGAGGGATAGAAGAGCAAGCCGTGCCCTTCTCCTTCCTCACCCCGAACAGCTCAAGGAGCATCTTGTACTCACTTTGCCATAGTGATCATGCGGAGACCCCGCAGAGCAGCGATGAGGGGTGTTATCTCCTCGAGAGCCCTGAAGCTGGGTAAGATTCAGCGGCGTGCATGTCTTCGCCTCATCCCGTTTCCAGGCACCGGCGACGTTCTACTCGCCCCCTCCATGATAAGCCGTCCTTTGGCATATGTCGCACCCAACCCACGACATATACAGGGCGCATTCTATATGCACAACTGTCAGAAGGTACATCATTTTTTTCGTACCTCAAACCCGTCGACAAACTTACGGCGGCCCGTGCAATCCGCTCTCGGCGGACACAATTCTTTCAATTACCGTAGCCATTAGCGCCAAAGGATCTTCTGAGATATCGCTTTCGCCTCGAGCAGGTCCTTCACTCCTCCGACCGCCGCGCCCGGTTGGCGCAGACCGTCGGCCCGCGGACTTCAGAAACTCTCCGTGGCGACACTTCAGGTGCGCCGCCTGCACGCGAGGCGCGATAGGTAGGCGTCTCGCTCTCTATCATCTCTGATGAAGATCCCCGAGACGAGCTCTGCTGCGAAGGGCTGAGATCCAACTACAAGGTACAATTTCGGTTATCTTGAGAAATAAATCTGAGGATGTTCTTTATTCACAGACCCCTTCTTTTTTACTTACGGCTCATTGGAGGGCAGATCCTTGGGAAATAGTGCGGCTGGGGTACTTCCGGCACCGGACTTTCTCGACGAAGACTTCTTTCCCGTTTGAGGCCTTGGCTTCCTGGTCTTGAGCGGTCCTCTTCTCCCTTGGAGGAGGATCCTGATCCCCTCTTCCTTGAAAGCCTCCTTCATGGAGGCGATTGCTTCCCTACTTCACCTTCTTTAAAAGGCGCAGCCTTCAACATCTTAGTCAAGCATGGGATCCGCGTGGTCTCCGGAGGGCGGACACCTTATCAACTTTGCCTTGGCTATCCACTCCTGTTCAAACGGCTCCCTTAAAGGGCATATATATGATAAATGAATGAACAGCCTGTCCGGTTCTGAGGTTACTTACTTGAGTATCACGGGTGATTGCAGCTTAGACCTGCGTCCTCGGTCAAGTCCGGACACTTCTCTTGTGATCCAAGAACAGTTTGTACATCTCCTTGGGCGTCGCGCCCATAAAATGTGGGAGAGCTCGTGGTCCCTCCGCATTAAACTCCCACAGACGGAGGAGGCGTTTGCGAGGCGGTATGCCGAATCAGCATAACTTGCGCCGCCACGACCAGATTGATCTCTCTTTCTTGGAGGTCTCGAATCGGCCCTGCAATGAGGCGTCCTTGGGCGGCCCCAGTCGAGCCCCCGGTTGACTAATGATGCCAGCCATGTGGTGGACTGGAGCGGAAGGCGGGTGGCGCCACCCATTTGGTGCCCCTGGGAGCGGCGATATAAAACCACTCCCGTGGCCACAAACCAAGCTCCTCTTGGAAAAAGCCCTCGGGCCACGGAGCATCAGCACACTTGCTTATGACCGCCCCTCCGCACTCTGCTTGTTGCCCCTCGATCATCTTCGGCTCCACCTTGAAGGTCTTGATCCACAATCCGAAGTGAGGGTAATATGGAGGAAGGCTTCACATCGACAATGAATGACGAGATATGGAGGATGGACTCAGTTCAAGTCATGGAAATCCAGCCCATAATAAAACATGAGCCCCCACACAAAGGGATCCGTCGGGAAGCCTAAACCCCGAAGGAAGTGAGACACGAACACCACGCTCTCGCCGGGCTCGGGAGTGGGAATGACCTGCCCTGGAGCAGGCAGCCTATCTGAAATCTCGCGGTTAGATACATGGCGTCTCGCAGCTTTAGCACATCTTCTTCTGTGACGGAAGAAGACATCCATCGGCCGAGCTGGTCGGGGCCGGACATCGTCGAAGGTCCGAAGCGCCTAAATCTGAAGCTTTGGGTGTTAGAACTTCGGGCCTTAATTCGATGGAGGTGGAAAAAGAAGAGGGCCTTGGTCTCATTATAAAGAGGTTGAATACCAAGAGCCCTCCCCGTGGTCGATTGGGACTTGCCTTCGATAGAGGAGGCGTGCCAACGGGCACGGTTGGGTTACCCACGTCCGTATTGATGAGAATCCCGGAATAAGGGGGCACGATCTACGCTTTGATAAGACGTGCCAAGGAAACCGCCTCGCTAAACACGTTGAGGTGGGACAGTAAAAAAAAATTCGAATAAAGGCATGGCCGTGGTGTGATGTCACGCCACGGAATACGTTAGCAGATCTGTGCAAAAAATTATTCTCTCTACGGTGGTATGTGGAACTTGTTTTGCAGAGCCGGACACTATCCTTGTGTTCAAAACCTTCTATGAAGTATTCGGAGGAGGAACCCGCCTTGCAATGCCAAGACAATATCGTGCGGACTACGTCGTCATTGAAGCTTGGTTCAGGGGCTACTAAGGGAGTCCTGGACTAGGGGTGTCCTGATAGCGAACTATCATCTTTGGCGGACTCTGGACTATGAAGATACAAGATTGAAGACTTCGTCCCGTGTCCGGATAGGACTTTCCTTGGCGTGGAAGGCAAGCTTGGCGACACTGGATATGTAGATTTCCTACCATTGTAACCGACTCTGTGTAACCCTAACCCTATTCGGTGTCTATATAAACCGAAGGGTTTTAGTCCGTGGGGCGAAAAAAACAATCATACCATAGGCTAGCTTCTAGGGTTTAGCCTCTCTGATCTCATGGTAGATCTACTCTTGTACTACCCATATCATCAATATTAATCAAGCAGGAGTAGGGTATTACCTCCATCGAGAGGGCCCGAACCTGGGTAAAAACATCGTGTCCCTTGTCTCCTGTTACCATCCACCTAGACGCACAGTTCGGGACCCCCTACCCGAGATCCGCCGGTTTTGACACCGACACACACCAACAGAAAATGTTGGGTTTTCAAACAAGATGGCAAGCTCAATGCCGAACACAAAGGGAAGGGGCCGCCCAGTGACAGTGAAGAAGAGGAGGCTCGCCTACCGAGCACCAGGGGACAGAAGCAATTTCCCCCCGAAGTAAAAACCGTAAACATGATATACGTGACGCATACCTCTGAAAGGGAGCATAAGAACGAACTACGAGACGGCCACGCCATGAATCCGGACGCCCCAAAACTCAACCCATGGGCGGCCTACTCGATCACTTTTGATCATGAGGACCACCCAACCAGTATCCGTCACGGAGGTTCGGCAGCTCTGGTCCTCGAACCAATGATCGGCGGATTCCATCTCACGCGAGTCCTCATGGACGGCGGCAGTAGCCTCAATTTGCTCTGTGAAGACACTGTCCACAAAATGGGCATTGACCCTTCAAGGATCAAGCCCACCACAACTACCTTCAAGGGAGTAATAGCCAGCGTAGAAGCTCACGACACAGGCTCAATCTCACTGGAAGTCTTCTTCGGTTCACCGGAAAACTTCCGACACAAGGACTTGATCTTCGATATTGTTCAAAACCGGTGGATCTCAGGTAGGGGGTCCCGAACTGTGCGTCTAAGGTTGATGGTAACAGGAGACAGGGGACACGATGTTTACCCAGGTTTAGGCCCTCTTAATGGAGGTAATACCCGACTTCTTGCTTGATTGATCTTGATGAATATGAGGATTACAAGAGTTGATCTACCATGAGCTTTGCCGGTTTGGACACGATGTTTACCCAGGTTCAGGACCTCTTTATAAAGGGATAATGATTCACCCTTTCACCCATGCCTTCCTTCTCTCTGCCCACCCATTCTCGAGCTCCAGCGCCCAAGCTTCCATCCTCTCCGCCTCAAAGAAGCACTCCAGCCATGTCCGGATCTGGAGCGCAGGGCAAGTGGATGGCCTCCTTTGTCACAGAGAAGGACATCACGAAGCTCTGGGAGACGGGGTACTTGGCCCAGGAAATCACCCACCGGCTTCCGGCCAAGGGACAGATCGTCCCCACCCCAAAGCCCCATGAGAGGGTGTTGTTCATTCCCCACTTTGTCTGTGGGTTGTGATTTCCTCTCCACCCATTCGTCCGCGGACTCATGTTCTACCACGGGCTAGATTTCCATGATCTTGCCCCAAACTCCTTCATCAACATCTCGGCATTTATTGTCGTGTGTGAGGCCTTCCTTCGCATCCCACCCCACTTCGGATTGTGGCTGAAGACCTTCAATGTGAAGCCGAAGGTGGTGGGTGGTCAACACGCGGAGTGCGGAGGCGACATGTTGAGCAAGATGTCCAATGTCTTGTGGCCCAAAGGCACCTTCGTGGAGACTGTCAAAGGGTGGCAGCAGCAGTGGTTCTACGTCGCAGAGCCCCGCGACACCACCTGGGCCGCAGCTCCCAAATTCAAGTCCGGGGCCCCAATGCAGCTCACCTCCTGGCTAGAGAAGGGCCTCGACTGGGCCTCGTTGGACGAGCTGACGGCGCTGCAGACGCGCATCAAGAGTATGGTGGACAACAACATCAAGCTTGTCAATGTGATCCAGGTGATGCTTTTTCGCCGGATTCTTCCTTGCCAAAGCCGGACTTGCAATTTGTGGGAGTTCGATCCGGCCAAGCACCAGACCTTGCAGTAGTTCTTCGGTGCTACACACGAAGGCATCTGGAAGGCCCTTTTCAAGGCCAACGAGACGTGGCCGCAGACGGCCGAGGACCGTGGGTACAACCTGACCCATCCCGCCAGTCCGGTAAGTTTTCATATTTCAAGGTGTATCCTTCACCTGCACATTCAGGGAAGATGTCTAAGCTTCCCTATCTATCTTCTCAGGGCTGGACAACACAGGCGGAGTGGATCCAGTGTCCAGCTCCGTTGCCCGAAAACCAAGCAATCGCACTTCTGTCGAAGATGCTGGTTCCGGCGCCCTACCAGGCGCCGGAGAAGAAGGCCAAAGAAGAAGGCCAAGGAGACCAGAAGTGGCCTCCGCTGTAAGGGCACTTCGGACGTGATGTCCGAAGACGCTGAAACCCACTCCTCCCCCCTCCCCACCGAAGACAAGGCGGAGGAAAGCAATTCTCCCCCCGAGGGGGAAGGAAGAAAAGGGCGGCCTCCACAAATCTAGAGGCAGAGGCGTCCAAGAAGGGGAAGGTCTCCCTCATGGACAAATCCGCCTTGGACACTGATAGCAGCTCCGAGTGGCACCCAGGGAGAAGCCCCTGGCCGAATCGTAAGTACTCAAAGGCACTTATACACACATATATCTAACTTCTTTACTTCATGTTTTTAATATGTCGAATCATGTGCTGCAGTCTGGCCCACGCCCGCCCCCAGCGATCCTCATCTTCGGGGAATTTGCTGGATCCAAATGTGATGGACGGCGGTCCTTAGACGCACTTCCCCTCCTTGGACGAGGTGGTGCAGCACCCTCAAGCCATCCAGATGCATGAGGGGGTGCTTCACCTCCGCGATGTGCCATGTCCCAAGGGGACGGGAACCATGGAGGCCAGGCTTGAAGCTATGGAGCAAGACGTCTTCCGGTGCAAGGGGATGGTGGAGTGTGGACTCAACGCCAATCATCTTACAATTACAGACCTCTCTCGTGATCTTAAGGTGGATGGCAAGCCCATGAAGGACATCGTCCTCACCCTCAACGAGCAAATCAACTTCCTCCAAAGCCAGATCTGTGACCTCCAAAACCTAGTCTTTGAATATGAGGCGACGTTTAAAGGTATGAGTTTGGCTGCTAGTTGTAGGACCCTTGAGACTCACTCTTCCTCTTATGATGGTGGACCACTGCCATGTAAATCCGAGGACAAGATCTCTTCTTCATCACCACCACCATCTTCTTCACCACCAAAGGAGAATTGAGTATTGGGTATGGGCACTCCCCTTGGCTTTTGCCAATCTTGGGGGAGGTGCCCCGGTATTGTATCATCCCACTATCTTTTTAGCTTTTACACTTATTAGTTTGATCCTTTGCTTTAGATGAATAAAAGTTAGTTCAATCCTTTCTTCCTTGAGAGTTTGCTTAGTGATCTATCCTTGTAATCGTGTGCAAGTTATATAATAAAGTTTAGTGTGACCTTTTGCTTTCTTTACTCTCATGTTGCAAATAAAGAAAATAAATAAGAAAGGAAAAAGAGAAAGGAAAGAAATAAAAGAAAAGGAAATAAATTAATAACATCATATACTAATCCTATGGTAGGTGATGGCACCACATCAGGAAAGTGTAAGTAGAAATTTTTATTAGAGATTGACAAACATAACATTAGTCAATGATGCAATTCATGAAAGAATTAATAAGGGAAGAGAAGATTCACATATAAATATACTATCCTAGAAATCTTTTGTGATTGTGAGCCCTCATCAAAATATTATATGCCAAAATTGTTGACGTTGGACATGGAAGACTGTCGACGTTCTGGGAACGGGGGTCCCCAGACTTGCCTGCCTGCGGCCTACGGCGTGGCTCAAGTGGTGGCCCAGTGCAGCCCATCTTCATCAGCACAAGACTCAAGACCCTCGCGAGGGGCCAAGCGTCGCGGGGCGGATGACACAAGACTTCCTCAGGAGCGGCCTCGCCAGGCAGGCTCGCGAGGAGGCGGAGAGATCAAGGCAGGGTACATCGCGAGGTGCTCGTGACGCAAGCCATGACGATCGAGACCAGGCGGGCGCCAGGCGGGCGCCGGCCTGCGTAGTGTCCTTGTTTCCTCTTTGGTGCAAAGGGGGCAAGCACAGACTTGGAGTACCGAGGCATCAGGCAAAGGTTGCCATTTCAGTGCAACGTGACCAAGACCAGCGGAGCGGCAGGATGGAGGTCACCGTGGAGCCCAAGATGGCGTCATCGCCAGCGCTTTTGGCAGCCGAAGACCAACTTTAGTCAGGATAACTTGTACTAGATGTTCCCCTTCAAAATGGTCGTTGTTGGCGCCCTTCCCGCTCAGTATTTGGGAAGAGGACCAGGGCCTCTATAAATAGAGCTAGCCACCACCGTAGAAGGGATCAGAAAGAGAGCCCTAGCCAGAAGAGAGAGGCGATCGAACTCACCCAATCAGTTCATCGCACCAGCTCAAGAACACCTCTCGCGAGGCTGTTCTTCCCTGTACTGTTCATCATCAGCCCCTGAGGCAATCCGCCAGACCACACACTGGAGTAGGGTATTACACCACACCGGTCGCCCGAACCAGTATAAATCTTGCGTCCCTTTTGTTGCTCACTGTTTTCAGCTTAGCTCTCACGAGGCGATCGGATGTAGATCAGTAGGAGAGAGATCTTCGTGCGCACCCCAGAGTTCGAAACTTAAGGGTCTGTCGGAACCCCACATCCGACATTTGGGGCGCCAGCTAGGGGGCGCGCCGGAGCTCTCCCTTCCATCGACCCATTCTCCATTGGCACCGCGCTCCGCCCTCATGGCGAGCAACGCACCGCCTGCTCCAGCTGTCGACACCGGCGCGGGAACCAGGGGGCTCTGAGCCCTGGCCCCCACCTTGCGACAGGTGCGGTGGCCGAACAAGTTTAAGCCGGACATGCCGCCGTGCTACGATGGCGCGGCCGACCCACTGGCCTTCCTGCTGGCGTATGAAGAAGCCGTCCTCAAGGCCGGAGGAGATGACGAGGTCATGGTGAATTGGCTGCCCATGGCCCTCACCGACGTCCCGTGCATGTGGCTGCTCCACCTGCCGGCCGCTTTTGTGGCCTCCTGGGAGGAGTTGCACAACCTCTTCCTCGCCCATCATGCCGCGTCGGCACCCCCTGTAACACCCCGGAAGTAACTTTCCTTATTTGTAACTCCAACTCTTGCCATTTTCGGCATCGATATATGATATTCCCTCCGTGGTTGGGTTTTCTCCTTTTTGCATTTTGTCCATGTCATGCATTTTATATTATGTCATCATGTGCATCGCATTTGCATACGTGTTCGTCTCATGATTCCGAGCTTTTTTCCCGTTGTCCGTTTTGCAATCCGGCACTCCTATCTCCCCGCGGTCCTTTTACGTTTTTCCGTGTGCGGGTATTAAACCGTCTCGAAATGGACCGAGGTTTGTCTAGTGGCCTTGGTATAACACCGGAGACCACCGGTCAAGTTTGGTCATTTGGAGCTCGTTTGGTACTCCAGCGGTTAACCGCACTTCATAAAGGCCTCTTTTAAGTTGCAGCCCAACACCCTTCAAAACAGCCCAATAACCCATCTAAGTCACCTCCATGCTCTCCGTCGTTCGATCACGATCGTGTGGTAAACTACACCTCATTTGGACTCTCCTAGCTCCCTCTACCTATAAATATAGATCCCTTCCCAAATCCGGACGAAACCCTAGTCTCCCCTCCCTTCAAGGCCACGGACGAAATCGGACGGCGGACACGTCCGCCGCCGCCCGGACCTCTCGCGCCGCCACGCGTGGCGCAGCCCGCGCCACCCGCCGCCCGACCCAGCAGGCGCGAGAGCCCGTGCGGGGCCCTCCGGCCCATCCGCGCCCAGCGCCCGGCGACCTCCACCGCTCCGCCGCCGCCCGAGCAGGTCGCCGTCGCCCTAGCGCCGCCGCCCGAGGCTCACCGCCAGCGCCCCCCACTCCCTCCTCATGCGCCCGCGTCCGGCGCCTCCCGTCGCTTCCCGCCTCGCCGGCGCGGATCCGGCGAGATCCGGTCGGCCGCGCCTCCCGGCCATCTTCCTCCCTCCGGCTCCAACTCCGGCGAAGCCCGCCCAGCGCCGCCACCGGCCCGATCCGATCGGATCCGGCCTCGATCCGCGAGCCGTTGACCTCTCTTCCCCCCTTAATTTTTCTCTAAGTCTTTAGATCGTTTTAATTTCGTGCAATTTTCATCATTTTATATCTTCGCATCCGTAGATCCATTTTTCGCGTATAATATGTCAAAATGTTCTTCTCGAAGAGTAGATCATTTCATTCCATTGCATCATTTTCATTTGAGCTGATCTTGATGCCCGAAATGCTGTTGGAAGAGTGCTATGTGCTGAGAGTTTCTGATTTTTATCAGAAGTTGCACTTTTGTTATTTTTGCTATGATTAATATGTGCACCCTATGAATTTGAGTCCTACATGTGTTTTGTAAAATGCCATGTCATCTTTCCAGGGGTATATGCCATGTATTTTTGTGATCTATGTGGTGACTAGCACAAGCATGCAAAGTAGGTGTCCTAATGTTGCTGATTTCAGCCCTGTTTTAGCTGATTTTGATGCCATGTTTACTTGATGATACCGAGAGATCTATGCATATTTTGAGATACTTCAGTAAGGGTGTTTTGTAAAGCATGACTTGCTCTATCCATCCATGCCTTTGTTTGCAATTATGGGATGCCATAGCTTGAGTCAATCGAGCTCTACTTTTGCTATCAAATGTTTCCTGGCAGATTGTATACGTGTTATTCAATTTTGCCTAGCTTGTTGTGGGTGATCCATATATGCTATGTAATTGTTCTGGCCATGTTTGTCTTCTATGTCAGGTCTTCTTGATGTATGTATGCTTAGTTTATCATTTGAGGCTCTGTAGTGAGTGCATTGAGCTTGTTAACATGCCATCTCGTTATCAGTTTTTGACATGTCAAGTTGCTGAATCTGTTAACAAGACTTTCAATATTGACATGGGTGTTACTATATTTTCTAGTCCTTTTTGGCTTATGGTCAGTAAGGGACTTTTGAAATATGCTTTGAGTAGATTCATGCCATGCCATGTTTTGCTATTTTAAGTTCCTGTAGCATGTAGTTTTGATGCTCTGAACATTGCAACCTGTTACTGTTTTTGCCATGTCCAGCCTGATTATTATTGCACTTTTGCCATGCTTGTTTGAACATGTTATGATGTGAACTAGCCGTAGCTCAGTGCTCATCTTTTGTCGAGCATCATGTGTAGATCACTGCCATGTGCTTTGTTGATACGTTTGGGTGCAGTAGCTTAATTAATTGTTGCTTGCTAAGTGGCATCATGCTGTTAATGGCAGATTTGCGCCATTCTTGTTTTGCTTGCCATTTGCAAACCGTGCATCCGATTCGGTGATCTTTATATCGATTTCAACCGAAATCATCTCATCTTTCAGTGGCATGCTTGGTTTGCCAAGTTGATGCCTGGTTCATCATTTACCTTCCGGGCCTTTATACGCATTGCATATCGCATCTCGCATATCATGTCATGTTTTGCATCATGTTGATTGTGCATTGCACCGTGATTTATTGTGGTTCCTTTGTTTGTGTTGTTGCTTTGGGTAGAGTCGGGAGACGAGTGCGTGAACGAGGAGCCTGTTGAGAACGTTTTGAGGATCAAGCTTTCGACAACTCGAGAACATTGCGAGCAAGATGACCATACCCTCGAAATCACTTCTATCTTTGCTATGCTAGTTGCTCGCTCTTTTGCTATGCCTATGCTGCGATGCCTACCACTTGCTATATCATGCCACCCATATTGCCATGTCAGCCCTAACCATCCTTTCCTAGCAAACCGTTGATTGGCTATGTTACCGCTTTGCTCAGCCCTCTTATAGCGTTGCTAGTTGCGGTGAAGCTGAAGTTTGTTCCTTGTTGGAACATGGAGATGTTGTTCCTTTTGGAACATGTTTACTTGTTGGGGATATCACAATATATATCTGCTATAATTAATACATCTATATACTTGGTAAAGGGTGGAAGGCTCGGCCTTATGCACGGTGTTTTGTTCCACTCTTGCCACCCTAGTTTCCGTCATACCGTGTTATGTTCCTTGATTTTGCGTTCCTTACGGTTGGGTGATTTATGGGACCCCTTGACAGTTCGCTTTGAATAAGACTCGTCCAACAAGGCCCAACATTGGTTTTACCATTTGCCACCTAAGCCTTTTCCCCGGGTTTTCGCGAGCCCGAGGGTCATCTTTATTTTAACCCCGGACCAGTGCTCCTTCGAGTGCTGGCCCGAACCGAGCCGCTGCTTGGGGCCACCACGGGAAACTCGAGGCTTGGTTTTACTCGTAGCTTTGTCTCATCCGGATGTGCCACGAGAACGAGATATGTGCAGCTCCTATCGGGATTTGTCGGCACAACCGGGTGGCTTTGCTGGTCTTGTTTTATTGCTGTCGAAATGTCTTGTAGTCCGGGATTCGAGATTGATCGGGTCTTCCCGGTAGAAGGAATATCCTTCGTTGACCGTGAGAGCTTATAATGGGCTAAGTTGGGACACCCTGCAGGTAATATCTTTCAAAGCCGTGTCCGCGGTTATGAGGCAGATGGGAATTTGTTAATGTCCGTTGTAGAAAACCCAAAGTTGACCTCAAATAAAATACACATCATCCTCGTGTGTAACTGTGATGGTCTCTTCTCGTGAGTCCGGAAGTGAACACGATGTTGGAGTTATGTCGGACGTAAGTAGTTCAGGATCACTTCTTGATCGCTACTAGTTGCACGACCGTGCTTTGCTTCTCTTCTCGCTCTCTTTTGCGATGTAGCCACCATATATGCTAGTCGCTTGCTGCAGCTCCACTTTACTACCTGTCCTTCCTATAAGCTTAAATAGTCTTGATCTCGGGTGTGAGATTGCTGAGTCCCGTGACTCACAGATACTTCAAAACAGTTGCGAGGTTCCGATGAGGCGGTGCAGGTGATTCCACCGAGCTCAAGTGGGAGTTCGACGAGGCGTGGTCGTTACTATGTGTCGTTTCCAGATGATCGATAGTGGTGCCCAGTTGGGACGATTCGGGGATCTGTGTTAGCATTTGGGGTATCTTCTTTATTTTGGTTCCGTAGTCGGACCTTGAGTGTACTCTGAATGATGGATGTTTATTTATGTATTGTGTGAAGTGGCGACTGTAAGCCAACTATGTATCTTTTCCTTAATTATTACATGGGTTGTGTGAAGATTACCTCACTTGCGACATTGCTTTCAATGCGGTTATGCCTCTAAGTCGTGCCTCGACACGTGGGAGATATAGCGATCGGGGCGTTACAAGTTGGTAATCGAGCCTTCCCGACTTAGGAGCCCCTACTTGATTGTTTGTTGGCGTTGTTGAGTCTAGAATGGAAAATGTTTTGAGTCTTAGGATTATATATATCGGAGAGTAGGATTCTTTTTACTTCCCAGTCCTTTCGTCGCTCTCGTGAGGTCTCCCGACGAGAGTTTTGACTCTTCTCTCCTCAAATTTCACTAAAAATTTTTTAGGATCACGTGGGTATCTTGGAATCGTTCGATGGTTTTGTGACGAGAACATTGTTCTTGGTGCCTCGACATTTAGGGGTTGTGGCGGTGTCCCGGAGTTGAGCTCCGAGGTGTTGTCGTCACAATTTTATCGTTGCAGTTCGAATACGAGTTTTGCCGACATCGAAATCTCTTTTGTGCAGTTGTTGGTGAGATAACCCCGATAGCCCGATCTTCGTGGCGAAAAGGGAGTATTGCCATGACTTGCATAACGGATGTTTTTCAAGGTCGAGGTACACGATTTCCGAGGATTTCTTGGTTATGTGTTGACGGATGGATACAAATGGATCTAGGTATTGTTAGTTTGGGTGATATATTTTGTGTCCCTGTATCCCCAACACCAGATTGCATAACCGAAAGTTTCGGAGTTTATAGGTGGGAATTCTAGTAGCTTACGGGATATTCTTTCCGGCGGATGTATGATTTGAGATTGGGGTTCAACGTCTAGTGGTCCGCCCATTCACGGTCGATTTACTGATGGTCGCGAGGCGCCTTAAAGAATCCTTGGCTATGCTGATTCGGGACGCCTTGTTAGTCATTCGTGACGTCCGCTATACGTCGTGTCCGTGTGGGCCCCACCACGAACACTTTGAGCGAAATCTCTATCATGTGTTTGTTCCGGCTCATTCTAGAAGCCAACCTTTTGTTTTCAGTTGTGATATTCGATTTGTTTCTAAGACAGATGTTGTTTCCATATCTTTATCTAAGTGGCTTCTCACCTTAATGGACGTGTGATGATTAACTTTGGAATTCATTCGTTCATTCTTGTTCGAATGTTTATTGTGAAGACTATATGTTGCAATTTCTATCCGTTGATTCTACTTATCATTTGTCTATCAAAGGACTAACGGATGTCACCCTCTTGAGATGGCTCCGCCAACGTCTGAATCCGGATCGCAATGATGGGGATCATCGAACCTCCACCTCCACCTCCACCTCCGCCTCCAGAGGCTGGCAAGCTATCATGGCAGCCACCAATGCCAATGCTCGATGATTTTGCAGCTCTTGCAAGAACGTACTCGAGGGCAAGGCAATCAAGGCAATCAAGGTCAAGGCAACAATCAGCCACACTTTGCTACTCTCGATCGGTTTCTCGCTAATCAGCGAAGTCTTTCGGTTTACGTGTTGAGGCAATGACGACGATGATTGGTTAGTGGACATCTGCAAGCACTTTGACTGTAGCAATGTCGGACACGAGGACTTTGTCAAGTTTGCATCGCTTCAACTCAAGGATCAAGCTGCTGAGTGGTACCAGCAATACAAAGATTCCAGAGGAGGTCGTGTCATTACAGGATGAGTTCCGCCGTGATTTCGAGCTCATCACATTCAAGAGTGTTGTTGAGAGCAAGCGTGAGGAGTTCCGCAATCTCAAGAAGGCAACATGTCTGCTCTATCAATACAATATCCAGTTCGAAGCTCGCTTCGTTTTGCTAAGCAAGATGTACCTGATGAAAGGAGTATGATCTATCGATTCAGAGGTGGTCCGAGAGAAGATCTGCAATTACCTCTTGTCTTTGTTTGAGCGAGATAAGTATGATGATTTCTACAACATGGCTCAAGCAAGAAGCGGCACAACTCAAATGCGAGGCTTCTAAGAAGAGAATCGAGGATGCAGTTCAGTCCTCCTCGTCCTCTCAAGTGGCAGCCAAGCAGCGAAGTTTTACCTGCCCCCTCCTCCGTTCCGTCGGCCTTACCAGCAGAAGAACTCAGGTGGCGTGGATCTTCCCACCCACCCAACCCAAGCTATCGTAACAAGTCTAATTCTCAAGCTCCAAGGTCAAGTGCTCCTTACCACCGTCCGCTCTCGAGGTCACTTGCAACAAGTGTCGTGAAGGGTCACTATCTAACAAGTGCTTCAACCAGAGGCGTCTTCCGCCTCCTCCTCCCGTGAAATCTTCCAAAGAATGCAAAGGTCAAGCATAATCCAAAGTATGCCAAGGTCAATATGATGAATGCAGCTCAAGCGGAGGATTCTTCCGATGTGATCATGGGTAATCTCTCGATTAATGATATTCCTGCAAAAGTCTTATTTGATACCGGTGCATCGCATTCTTTCATGTCATATCCTTTTGCATCAAGCACAATTTTGATACTGAGAGGCATTACCTCAAGCTATGCAAGTTATTTCTCCGGCGCGTTTGAGATCTACCATGTTGGTTCCGAATGTCGGTATCAAGATGGGGATTATAGATTTCTGCTAAACCAATTGTTCTTGGTGACTCGGATATTGATCTTATTCTCGGAATGGATGGCTTTATCAAGACAAAGCTCAGATTGATTGTGCTGCCGGGAAATTCAATTGACTCATTCTTCTAATGATGTGATCATCTATGCCGCCGTGATGAAACCATTCGGTTGTTTTCTCTCAATGAGAAGGGCGAATTGAATGCCATCTCTCGATTCCATTCGTTTGTGAGTACCAAGATGTCTTTCCGAAGAGCTTCCGGTATGCCTCCTCATCGGCCGCTTGAGTTCGTTATCGATCTTGAGCACCGCATCAACCCGCTTGCAAGCGTCCATACAAGCTTGGACCTGATGAGCTGAAGGAATTGAAGAAGCAGCTCGATGAACAAGAGCGTCTGGGTTTGATCGCACCGAGTTCATCTCCTTGGGGTTGTGGTGTTCTTTTGTCCGGAAGAAGGATGGCACGGACCGACTTTGCGTCGATTACCGTCCATTGAATAAGAAGACAATCAAGAACAAGTATCCACTTCCCAACATCAATGAGCTTTTCGAGCAACTCAAAGGTGCTATGTTGTTCTCTAAGCTTGACCTTCGTATGGGGTATCATCAGATTCGCATTCGTGAACAAGATATTCCCAAGACAGATTCGAACAAGCTTTGGTTCTTATGAATATACCGTCATGTCTTTCGCCTCGTCAATGCTCCTCCAACCTTCTCTCGGATGATGAACTTCATATTCAACCCCTACACCAATGAATTCGTCTTGGTCTATCTTGATGATATTTTGGTCTTCTCCAAGAATAAGAAGGATCATGCCAAACATTTGCGATTGGTGCTAGACAAGCTCGGAGAGTACCAATTCTATGCTAAGTTCTCCAAATGTGAATTCGGCTTGATGAAGTGCTTTATCTTGGTCATATCATCTCTGCCAAGGGCATCGCTGTTGATCCCGAGAAGGTGTCCGCAATTGTGAATTGGGAACCTCCTCGAATGTCAAGCAGCTCCATGCTTTCTTGGTCTTGCAAGCTATTGCGAAGATTCGTTGAGAACTTCTCCAAGATTGCAAAGCCTCTTTCCAACCTTCTCCGAAGCATGTGAAGTATGTCCGGTCTCCCGAGTGTGACGTTGCTTTCAATACCCTCAAAGAGAAACTCGTCACAGCTCCTGCTCGACTCCTCTGATGAATCCAAGCCATATGAAGTTTTCTCGTGATGCTTCTCTTCAAGGTCTCGGTGCTGTGTTAATGCAAGAGAAAGAGTTGTGGCTTATACCTCTCGCCAGTTGAAGCCCAACGAGAAGAACTACCCCACTCACGATCTTGAGTTGGCGGCGATTGTTCATGCATTGATTACATGGAGACATCTCTTGTTGGGAAGGAAAGTGGACATTTTCACCGATCACAAGAGTCTCAAGTACATCTTCACTCAGCCCAACCTCAACCTCAGCAGACTCGATGGGTCGAAATGATTCAAGAGTACAACCCAAGTATTGAGTATACTCGGGCAAGGCCAATGTCATTGCAGATGCTTTGAGCAGAAAGCTTCGCAACAGCCTAATCCTCAAGCCCTTTCACGGATCTCTGTGAATCTTTCCATAAGCTGAATCTTCAAGTTGTTCCTCAAGGCTTTCTTGCCAACCTCATAGTCTCTCCTACTTTGGAAGATCAGATTCGTGAGGCTCAACTTCGGATGCCATGGTGAAGAAAGTGAAGCGTGGTATCGACAAGGGCATTTCAAGTACAAGTGCTTCGCGTTGATGACAAAGACACTCTGTTCTTTGAGGACCGGATTGTGGTTCCTAAGGGTGATCTGCGAAAAGTCATTATGAACGAGGCTCACAATTCGCTTCTATCCATTCATCCCGAAGTATGCGAAGATGTACCATGACCTCAAGCAGTCATATTGGTGGACTCGAATGAAGCGAGAAATTGCTCAATTCGTGAATGAGTGTGATGTCTGCGGAAGAGTGAAAGCAGAACACCAAAGACCAGCTGGTCTCCTTCAACCTCTTGCTATTCCTGAATGGAAGTTTGATCATATTGAAATGGACTTCGTGATGGCTTTCCAAAGTCCAAGCGTGGAAATGATGCTATCTTCGTTGTCATTGACAAGCTTACTAAAGTGGCTCATTTTCTTCCTATCAAAGAATCCATCACAGCAGCTCGGTTAGCGAGCTATACACCTCCAGTGATTGTCTCCTTGCACGGCATTCCACAAGTGATCTCTTCAGACCGTGGCAGCATCTTTACCTCCAAGTTTTGGGATTCTTTTCAGAAGGCCATGGGCACCAACATTCGTTTCAGCACAGCTTTCCATCCTCAAACAAGTGGCCAAGTCGAGCGAGTAAATCAAATTCTTGAAGATATGCTCAGGGCTTGTGTCATTTCTTTCGGTATGAAGTGGGAAGATTGTCTTCCTTATGCCGAGTTCTCTTACAACAACAGCTTCCAAGCGAGTTCGGGCAAGGCCCCATTCGAAATTCTCTATGGCAGAAAGTGCCGTACTCCTCTCAATTGGTGCGAGACAGTGAACGCCAACTTCTTGGCAATGACTTGATCACGTAGCGTAAGAAATGTGCCAAGTCATTCGTGAGAATCTCAAAGCCGCATAATCGCGCGGAAGAGCTATTATGATGATAAGCACCGTGATGTGACTTTTGAAATCGGAGACCATGTCTACCTCCGCGTCTCTCAATGAAAGGTACTCGCCGCTCGGTATCAAAGGGAAGCTTGCCCCTAGATACGTGGGTCCTTTCAAGATCATTGGGAAAAGAGGCGATCTCGCCTATCAACTTGAGCTTCCATCCAACTTTGCAAACGTGCGATGTGTTCCACGTGTCACAGCTTCGCAAGTGCTTCAAGACTCTGAACGCACTATCAACTTCAAGAGATTGACCTTCAAGAAGATCTCTCTTATCATGAGCACCCGTTGCTATTCTTGAAGAAACCGAGCGCAAGACTCGCAACAAGTCAATCAAATTCCTGAAAGTGAAGTGGTCACACCATTCCGACCGAGAAGCTACATGGGGCGCGAGGATCACCTCCGTTCGAATATCCGGAGTTCTTTCAGTCCTAGATCTCGGGGCGAGATCCTCTTGTAGTGGTGGAGTGTTGTAACACCCGGAAGTAACTTTCCATATTTGTAACTCCAACTCTTGCCATTTTCGCATTGATATATGATATTCCTCCGTGGTTGGGTTTTCTCCTTTTGCATTTTGTCCATGTCATGCATTTTATATTATGTCATCATGTGCATCGCATTTGCATACGTGTTCGCCTCATGATTCCG
Organism: Aegilops longissima; assembly: GCA_021605205.1. Classification (NCBI taxonomy): domain Eukaryota; kingdom Viridiplantae; phylum Streptophyta; class Magnoliopsida; order Poales; family Poaceae; genus Aegilops; species Aegilops longissima. Next base: position 120,601,485 of record CM038680.1, read on the forward strand.
AGCATTTTTCCCGTTGTCCGCTTTTGCAATCCGGCACTCCTATCTCCCCGGCGGTCCTTTTATGTTTTTCCGTGTGCGGGTATTAAACCGTCTCGAAATGGACCGAGGTTTGTCTAGTGGCCTTGGTATAACACCCGAGACCACCGGTCAAGTTTCGGGTCATTTGGAGCTCGTTTGGTACTCCAACGGTTAACCGCACCTTCGCAAAGGCCTCTTTTAAGTTGCAGCCCAACACCCCTTCAAAACAGCCCAATAACCCATCTAAGTCACCTCCATGCTCTCCGTCGTTTGATCACGATCGTGTGGTAAAACTACACCTCATTTGGACTCTCCTAGCTCCCTCTACCTATAAATATAGATCCTTCCCAAATCCGGACAAAACCCTAGTCTCCCTGGCTTCCCTTCGCGCCGCGGGCGAAATCCGGACGGCCGGACACGTCCGCCCGCCGCCCGGACCTCTCGCGCGCCGCCACGTGGCGCAGCCAGCGCCCACCGCCGCCGACCCAGCTGGGCCCGCGAGGCCCGTCTGGGCCCTCCCGCCCATCCGCGCCAAGCGCCGACGACCTCCACCGGCTCCGCCCGCCGCCGGGCAGGTCGCCGGTCGCCCTAAGCGCCGCCGCCCGAGGCTCACCGCGGCGCCGCCCGCGCCTCCCGGCCCGCCCGCGTCCGGCGCCTCCCGTCGCTGCCCGCCTCTCCGCCGCGGATCCGGCGAGATCCGGTCGGCCCGCGCCTCCCGGCCATCTTCCTCCTCCGGCTCCAACTCCGCGGAGCCCGCCGCGCCGCCACCGCCCGATCCGATCGGATCCGCCTCGATCCATGAGCCGTTGACCTCTCTTCCCCTTAATTTTTCTCTAAGTCTTTAGATCGTTTTAATTTGTGCAATTTTCATCATGCTATATCTTCGCATCCGTAGATCCATTTTTCGCGTATAATATGTCAAAATGTTCGTCTCGAAGAGTAGATCATTTCATTACATTGCATCATTTTCATTTGAGCTGATCTTGATGCCCGAAATGCTGTTGGAAGAGTGCTATGTGCTGATAGTTTCTGATTTTATCAGAAGTTGCACTTTTGTTATTTTTGCTATGATTAATATGTGCACCCTATGAATTTGAGTCCTACATGTGTTTTGTAAAATGCCATGTCATCTTTCCAGGGTATATGCCATGTATTTTTGTGATCTATGTGGTGACTAGCACAAGCATGCAAAGTAGGTGTCCTAATGTTGCTGATTTCAGCCCTGTTTTAGCTGATTTTGATGCCATGTTTACTTGATGATACCGAGAGATCTATGCATATTTTGAGATACTTCAGTAAGGGTGTTTTTAAAGCATGACTTGCTCTATCCATCCATGCCTTTGTTTGCAATTATGGGATGCCATAGCTTGAGTCAATCGAGCTCTACTTTTGCTATCAAATGTTTCCTGGCAGATTGTATACGTGTTATTCCATTTTGCCTAGCTTGTTGTGGGTGATCCATATATGCTATGTTATTGTTCTTGCCATGTATGTCTTCTATGTCATGTCTTCTTGATGTATGTATGCTTAGTTTATCATTTGAGGCTCTGTAGTGAGTGCATTGAGCTTGTTAACATGCCATCTCGTTATCAGTTTTTGACATGTCAAGTTGCTGAATCTGTTAACAAGACTTTCAATATTGACATGGGTGTTACTATATTTTCTAGTCCTTTTTGGCTTATGGTCAGTAAGGGACTTTTGAAATATGCTTTGAGTAGATTCATGCCATGCCATGTTTTGCTATTTTAAGTTCCTGTAGCATGTAGTTTTGATGCTCTGAACATTGCAACCTGTTACTGTTTTTGCCATGTCCAGCCTGATTATTATTGCACTTTTGCCATGCTTGTTTGAACATGTTATGATGTGAACTAGCCATAGCTCAGTGCTCATCTTTTGTCGAGCATCATGTGTAGATCACTTCCATGTGCTTTGTTGATACGTTTGGGTGCAGTAGCTTAATTAATTGTTGCTTGCTAAGTGGCATCATGCTGTTAATGGCAGATTTGCGCCATTCTTGTTTTGCTTGCCATTTGCAAACCGTGCATCCGATTCCGTGATCTTTATATCGATTTCAACCAAATCATCTCATCTTTCCAGTGGCATGCTTGGTTTGCCAAGTTGATGCCTGGTTCATCATTTACCTTCGGAGCGCATATACGCATTGCATATCGCATCTCGCATATCATGTCATGTTTTGCATCATGTTGATTGTGCATTGCACCGTGATTTATTGTGGTTCCTTTGTTTGTGTTGTTGCTTTGGGTAGAGTCGGGAGACGAGTACGTGAACGAGGAGCCTGTTGAGAACGTTTTGAGGATCAAGCTTTCGACAACTCGAGAACATTGCGAGCAAGATGACCATACCCTCGAAATCACTTCTATCTTTGCTATGCTAGTTGCTCGCTCTTTTGCTATGCCTATGCTGCGATGCCTACCACTTGCTATATCATGCCACCCATATTGCCATGTCAGCCCCTAACCATCCTTTCCTAGCAAACCGCTGATTGGCTATGTTACCGCTTTGCTCAGCCCTCTTATAGCGTTGCTAGTTGCGGTGAAGTGAAGTTTGTTCCTTGTTGAACATGGAGATGTTGTTCCTTTTGGAACATGTTTACTTGTTGGGGATATCACAATATATATCTGCTATAATTAATACATCTATATACTTGGTAAAGGGTGGAAGGCTCGGCCTTATGCCCGGTGTTTTGTTCCACTTTGCCACCCTAGTTTCCGTCATACCGTGTTATGTTCCTTGATTTTATGCTCCTTACACGGTTGGGTGATTTATGGGACCCCCTTGACAGTTCGCTTTGAATAAGACTCGTCCAGCAAGGCCCAACATTGGTTTTACCATTTGCCACCTAAGCCTTTTCCCCCGGGTTTTCGCGAGCCCGAGGGTCATCTTTATTTTAACCCCCGGACCAGTGCTCCTTCGAGTGCTGGCCCGAACCGAGCCGCCTGCGGGGCCACCACGGGGAAACTCGAGGCTTGGTTTTACTCGTAGCCTGTCTCATCCGGATGTGCCCTGAGAACGAGATATGTGCAGCTCCTATCGGGATTTGTCGGCACAACCGGGTGGCTTTGCTGGTCTTGTTTTATTGCTGTCGAAATGTCTTGTAGTCCGGGATTCCGAGATTGATCGGGTCTTCCCGGTAGAAGGAATATCCTTCGTTGACCGTGAGAGCTTATAATGGGCTAAGTTGGGACACCCCTGCAGGGTAATATCTTTCGAAAGCCGTGCCCGCGGTTATGAGGCAGATGGGAATTTGTTAATGTCCGGTTGTAGAAAACCCAAAGTTGACCTCAAATAAAATACACATCAACCACGTGTGTAACCGTGATGGTCTCTTCTCGGCGGAGTCCGGGAAGTGAACACGGTGTTGGAGTTATGTCTGACGTAAGTAGTTCAGGATCACTTCTTGATCGCTACTAGTTTCACGACCGTGCTTTGCTTCTCTTCTCGCTCTCTTTTGCGATGTAGCCACCATATATGCTAGTCGCTTGCTGCAGCTCCACTTTACTACCTGTCCTTCCTATAAGCTTAAATAGTCTTGATCTCGCGGGTGTGAGATTGCTGAGTCCACGTGACTCACAGATACTTCCAAAACAGTTGCAGGTTCCGATGAGGCCAGTGCAGGTGATTCCACCGAGCTCAAGTGGGAGTTCGACGAGGAACGTGGTCGTTACTATGTGTCGTTTCCAGATGATCAGTAGTGGTGCCCAGTTGGGACGATTCGGGGATCTGTGTTAGCATTTGGGGTATCTTCTTTATTTTGGTTCCGTAGTCGGACCTTGAGTGTACTCTGAATGATGTTTGTTTATTTATGTACTGTGTGAAGTGGCGACTGTAAGCCAACTATGTATCTTTTCCTTAATTATTACATGGGTTGTGTGAAGTTTACCTCACTTGCGACATTGCTTTCAATGCGGTTATGCCTCTAAGTCGTGCCTCGACACGTGGGAGATATAGCAGCATCGGGGGCGTTACACCCCCAGTCATCGCGGCCATCCTAGGCGGATCGCAGGCACCACCCGCGAGCCGCCACGTCAAGCCATTCGTCCGCCAAATCGGCGCCGTCCTCAAGCGCGATGAAACCCCCCGAGCTGGGTAGTACCCAAGGCCGATCTGACCTTCAGCTCGGATGATCACCCCTCCAACACCGCCTGTTCGGGCGCACTCCCGATGCTATGCACCCCCACCATCTGCCAGGTGGCCGTCACCAGAACCCTCATAGACGGTGGTGCGGGCCTCAACATGCTCTCGGTGGAGGCCTTCAGCATCCTCCACGTACCGCTAGGGTGGCTTCAACCCAACAGGCCCTTCTCGGGCGTCGGAGGCGGTTCCACCGGCTCCCTGGGGCAGATCTGCCTCCCGGTGACCTTCGGCACCCATGACATCTTCTGCACGGAGCTGATCGACTTCGACATCGTCCCCATCGGCCTCCCGTACAACGCCATCCTCGGCTACCCAGCCTTGGGCCAGTTCATGGCAGCGACTCACCCGGCGTACAACCTCATGAAGATGCCCGGAAGCAGTGGCGTCCTTACCGTGTCCAGAGACACACGGGATGCGCTGCAGGCGCTAAAGCTTGCTTTCAAGACGGCCACGGTGGCGCAGCCTGCCAGCGCAGATGCCCTCGAGCCTAAGGGGGTTGCACTGGCTAAGAAGAAGCAGCTATTCACCCAAGACAAGGCGGAGACCAAGCAGGTACTGGTCGACGAGGATGGATCCACGGGCGCCGCCTTCACCATAGGCGCCAACCTCGACCCTGAGCAGGAGGAGGCCTTGGTGAAATTCCTGCGCGCAAACAAGGAGGTGTTTGCGTGGGAACCTGATCAGCTGGCAGGGGTCCCAAGGGATGTGATTGAGCATCATCTCAACGTGTGCCCCAACGTGCGCCCCGTGAAGCAGAAGGCAAGGCGACAATCCACTGAGAAGCAGGCCTTCATCGTCCAAGAAACCCGCAAACTAGAGGCAGCGGGCGTCATTTGCGAGGTTCGCTATCCTGAATGGCTGGCCAACCCTGTTGTTGTGCCAAAAAAGGGACGAAAGGAACGCATGTGCGTCGACTTCACCAACCTCAACAAGGCCTGCCCGCGGGATCCATTCCCGCTCCCTCGCATCGATCAGATCGTCGACTCTACCGCCGAGTGTGACCTATTGTGCTTCCTGGATGCCTTGTCGGGCTATCACCAGATCAAGATGGCGGTAGAAGACGTGGAGAAAACAGCCTTCCTGACCCCGTGTGGAGTGTACTGCTATACCTGCATGCCGTTTGGGTTGCGCAATGCAGGCGCGACCTTTCAGCGGCTGATGCACATCGCCTTGGGCCGGCAGCTCGGGAGAAACGCTGAAGCTTACGTCGATGACATTGTGGTGAATTCTCGGGAGGCAAAAACCTTGATACATGACCTGGAAGAAACCTTCGCGAGCCTCCATGAAGTGGATCTACGGCTCAATTCGGAGAAGTGCGTATTTGGAGTCCCCTCGGGCAAGCTCTTGGGCTTCCTCGTGTCTCACAGGGGCATCGAGGCTAACGCAAAGAAGGTCAAGGCAGTCGAAGACATGAGTCCGCCGAAGACCCTCAGAGAAATGCAGAAGCTCACCGGGCGTGTAACCGCGCTGGGACGCTTCATCTCCAAGCTGGGGGAGCAGGCACTTGCCTTCATCAAGCTGATGAAGAAGAAGGGCCCATTCGAATAGACTGAAGAGGCCGACAAGGCATTCCAAGACCTCAAGAAGTACCTTACCAGCCCTCCGGTGATGGTAGCTCCGCGCCCTCGGGAGCCCTTGGTGCTTTACCTTGCGTCCATCCCCTACTCCGCCAGCGCAGCCCTGGTGGCGGTTAGAGAGGAGTGTCGGGCCAAGGCCGTGCCAGCCGCCGCCCTGGCCGAAGCAGAGCAAAGCCAAGAAAGCCTCGCAAAGACCACGGCCGTAGCAGATAAGGATCAACATCAGTAGGGGGACGCACTCGGAGCAGAGGAAGCCTCACCAGGCGACCAAGCGCTGGGGCCTCCGTCGTCTCAGGAGGCGCCTCAACCTCCGGAAGACACGGGCTACGCCAGCACCCTCAGCCTCGTCGAGCACCCCTGTGTTCCAAGACGGCCGGTGCTTACGGGGCCGAGGGCATGGTACCCCATGCCCCAAAAGCTCCTCCTCGCGCTATTAATGGCCTCACGCAAGTTGCAACACTACTTCCAAGGCCATCCCATCAAGGTCGTCTCAGCATACCCCTTGGAAAGGGTACTCAGGAGCCCCAACTCAGCTGGAAGAGTTGATGAATGGAACATCGAGTTGCAAGCGTTTCAGCTGGAGTTCAGCATGACGAGAGTCATCAAAGGAGTCGTGCTTGCAGATTTCGTGGCAGAGTGGGCGGAGGCGCCGGGGCTCAAAGCGGGCGAGGACCGGTATCTTTCCCCGGGAAGCGAAGCACCGGACGGCTGGGTCATGTACTTCGACGGGGCGTTCTCCCGACAAGGCGCGGGGGCTGGCGCAGTGCTCATATCTCCTACTCAGGACAAGCTCTACTATGCCGTCCAACTTTGCTTCCAGCATGGAGAAAAGGTCTCTAACAACATAGCAGAATACGAGGGCCTGATAGCGGGCTTGAAAGCCGCAGTCGCCTTGGGGGTAAAGCGCCTCACCATCAAGGGAGATTCACAACTCCTCGTCAACTTCTCCAACAAGTTATACGAGCCGAAGGATGAACACATGGAAGCATATCTCGCGGAGGTCCACAGGATGGAGAAACAGTTTTGGGGGCTAGAGTTGCAGCATGTGCCTCGTAGCACCAATCAAGAGGCTGATGAAATCGCCAAAAGGGCGTCCAGGCGGTTGCACCAGGATCCTGGCGTCTTTGAAGAACGACTCTTTAAACCTTCAGCGGCACCATCATTATCAAGCACAGCACAGCCTCGGGAGGAGCTCCCTCAACCGCCTGCCTCGGGAGCCCCGGCCTGTGGCCCGACCTCAGGAGCACGCCTGCTCCTGGCGCTGGAGCCTCAGGAGGGGTGTTGGACTGCGGAGTTCAAGGATTACTTGGTGCAAGGGACCCTGCCGGAAAAGGAGGAGGTCGTGGAACGCGTGGCGCGGCAGGCCACGACCTACTGCATCCTAGACGGAGAGCTCTACCGGAAGCGGCCGAATGACGTTACTCTATGTTGCATCTCCAGGGAGCAAGGAAAAGAGCTACTGGCAGACATTCATGGCGGAGACTGCGGGCACCACTCGTCTTTGCGCACACTCGTCGGCAAGGCGTTTTGTAGCGGTTTCTGTTGGCCAACAGCACTCAACGACTCAATCGAGCTGGTGAAGGCTTGTGAAGCTTGTCAATTCCATGCCAAGCAAATTCACCAGCCAGCTCAGGGCCTTCAGACCATTCCCCTCTCGTGGCCATTCGCTGTTTGGGGACTGGACATCCTTGGCCCATTTCCTCGGGCGCCAGGGGGCTACCGCTACCTTTAAGTCGACATCGACAAATTCACCAAGTGGGCAGAAGTGGAAGCTGTCTGCACCTTCCCGGCTGGCTCAGCAGTCAAGTTCATCAGGGGTCTCGTGAGCCGGTTTGGGATACCCAATCGCATCATCACCGAAAACGGTTCGCAATTCACCAGCAATCTCTACAAAACATATTGTGCTAACCTTGGAATGCAGATATGCTACGCTTCGGTGGCACACCCTCGGAGCAACGGCCAAGCTGAGTGCGCCAACACGGAGGTCCTGAAAGGCCTCAAAACTCAAACCTTCAAGAAGAAACTGGAGGCCTGCGGCAGGGGCTGGCACGACGAACTTTAGTCCATGCTATGGTCCATCCGTACTACCGCTACCAAGTCGACCAGCGAAACCCCGTTCTTCCTCGTCTATGGTGCTGAGGCGGTCTTTCCTCACGAGGTCAGGCATCACTCCACGCGGGTCCTGGCTTTCGACGAAGCATAGCAGGACGCCGTGGAGGGGGTGGACTTCGTGCTTGGGGAGGAACGCCGTCTGGAGACTGCGCTTCGGGCTGCGAGATACCAGGAAGCACTGCGGCGGTACCATTGCCGCAGCATCCGCCCCAGGACGCTCGAAGTAGGTGACCTCGTGCTCAGACGGGTGCTCTCCCGGGAGGGGCTGCACAAGCTCTCGCCCATGTGGGAGGGCCCGTTCAAGGTTGTTCATGTCTCTGGGCCTGGCGCCGCACGCTTGAGACTCGGAGGGGGTGCCCATCCCAACGCGTGGAACATCCAAAGACTCCGGAAGTTCTACCCTTGAAGAAAGGCCCAGAGCCTGTAAAGAAGGCCCGGCGCCTGTGAAGCTAGACGAACCAAAAAAGGCCCGGTGCTTGTGAAGAAGGCCAATGCCTGTGAAGCTTATTTCCATGAGAAAGGCCCGGAGCCTGTAAAGAAGGCCCAGCGCCTGTGAAGCTAGACGAACCAAAAAAGGCCCGGTGCCTGTGAAGAAGGCCAATGCCTGTGAAGAAGGCCAATGCCTGTGAAGCTCATTTCCATGAGAAAGGCCTGGAGCCTGTGAAGAAGGCCAATGCCTGTGAAGCTCGCGGCCCGTGACACTCTCACGTAATAATGAGTTGGGGCTGTACACACCCCGGAGTCTCCGGAGAGCCGCCCTCGGGCCTCGGGGGCTCTCGCCCACGCCCAGTGGCAGCACTTAGATCCGCGCTGGTGAGAAGACGTCGAAGACTAGAATAGGTGCCGGACGCGGATTTTTCATTTGCTTTCTGCAGTTGGCTTGTTCGTCCCTATTTGAAGTTTTATTGTCGTCCTTGACTTGTGTCTCTCTGTCTTTTTCGCCTACTTGCCTCGTTTTCTCTCGCACAAGTCTCGCGAGGGGGCTGCGCAGGCGCCCTCGCGAGTGTTTTCTGACCCAGTCGTGTGAGGTTTTCCTATCCAAGTCCACTACGGGAGCACCCCTCCCAGTCCGTGCCCCACGGGCATCGCGACACGAACACAGGACCTGAGTCGGTCGCCTTCACGACCGAGACCGGAAGTTACCACTCCAGACTAATCCTTGCAGGACATGAAGCGCACAGCGAGGCCTCAACCCCGGGAAGCGAAGACTGCGGCAAGTTCCCCCGAGCTAAGTAATTTCTGCACGCGGGCATGTGGCGCCAAAACACAGCACAGAAATAGCGAAAACAACATGATAATTAACAGCAACAGTCCAACACGTCCCCACTGGGCCCTACGCCACTTTCTCTTTGCACAGGGAAGGGAGAAAAGCAATATAGGCATGGCTTGCTCGGCACCAACTCGCGGCGAGGGCTCGTACTGCCTCTAGAGCTCAGTCGGACTCCTCCTCGTGCTTCACCGAGGCACGACGGCGGACTGACCCGCTGCCTCCCTCAAGGCGAGCGCGACAGCGTAGAGGCTGGTCGCGGCCACCGCTGGAGGAGCTGCTGTCCGAAGGAGAGCCATCGAAGCTTGGCGAGCGACGAACGCAGCCGACCACGCGCCTGCCATCGTCTTCATCCCGATCGTCGCCTTCGGGGCAGCACCCAGCGCGGCGACCGTCTTCTCCAAACACCCTCACGTAGAGGGTGGCGTCGCCATTGAACTTGAAGTGCAGGGTGCACCGCTGGCTCAGGCCACGCACATGGGCAAATGTTTGCCAGCCGTGGGTCAGGGCCACATTCCCGGCGACGGAGACCTCCAGCGAAGCCCAGGAGGCCCTGCTGCAGCAACCGTCCGCTTGAAGCCAAAGGCCGCCCGGAGCGCCGACCGGAAGTTCACCTGCAAAGAAGCGAGGAAGCTGGAGCCAGGAGTTGGTTGGGTCCGCCGACCACACGACGAACTCCGGTAGCACCTCCGCCGTGTGGAAGCGTGGCCTGGGAGGCCGCGCAGCCACGGTGTGCCTTCCCTCGACAACCAGGTGCCCATCGCCGCCAAGGGGATCGCTGCTGCGACCGCGGGAAGCCACTGCGGAGGCCACATGATGCTTGCGTGGATGACCTCGGCCGCGTTTGGGCGGGGGAGAGTCGGGCCATCCCCGACGGGCCTTCCCTTTCTCTGCGGCCGACAACCTCTTTGGTGGCGCCATGGGAGATGGCGAGTAGCTGGGATGGGGAGAAAGAAAGAGGCAAGGAGGGAGATGTACAGAGGGGGCTTGCGCCCTTCCACATTTATAGCCGGAAGGAAGCCAACCGTCGGCCTCCACGATCGCAGGTAATCATGACCCATTTCAGCATGCAGGGACTTGTCAAGTCGAGCAGTTGCCAAGGCAGCGTGGGGAAGCGGAGACGCTCACGTCCAATCAACCGCCACGCGGCGCCCAAGGCCGCAGGCTGATGGGGCCTGCGGTGCTCCGCACTTGCCCCTTCACTTCTCCGCTAAGCCAAGTCCAAGCGCGCCTTGGGCCCGGGGGCTACTGTCCGCGTCCTGGGAACGGGGGTCCCTAGACTTGCCTGCCTGCGGCCTGCGGCGTGGCTCAAGTGGTGGCCTAGTGCGGCCCATCTTCATCAGCACAAGACTCAAGACCCTCGCGAGGGGCCAAGCATCACGGGGCGGACAACACAAGACTTCCTCAGGAGCGGCCTCGCCAGGCAGGCTCGCGAGGAGGCAGAGAGATCAAGGCAGGGTACCTCGCGAGGTGCTCATGACGCAAGCCATGACGATCGAGACCAGGCGAGCGCCAGGCGGGCGCCGGCCTGCGTAGTGTCCTTGTTTCCTCTTTGGTGCAAAGGGGGCAAGCACAGACGTGGAGTACCGAGGCATCAGGCAAAGGTTGCCATTTCAGTGCAACGAGACCAAGACCAGTGGAGCGGCAGGATGGAGGTCACCGTGGAGCCCAAGACGGCGTTATCGCCAGCGCTTTTGGCAGCCGAAAACCAACTTTAGTCAGGATAACTTGTACTAGATGTTCCCCTTCAAAATGGCCGTTGTTGGCGCCCTTCCCGCTCAGTATTTGGGAAGAGGACCAGGGCCTCTATAAATAGAGCTAGCCACCACCGTAGAAGGGGATCAGAAAGAGAGCCCTAGCCAGAAGAGAGAGGCGATCGAACTCACCCAAGCAGTTCATCGCAGCAGCTCAAGAACACCTCTCGCGAGGCTGTTCTTCCCTGTACTATTCATCATCAGCCCCTGATGCAATCCACCACACCACACACTGGAGTAGGGTATTACACCACATCGTTGGCCCAAACCAGTATAAATTTTGCGTCCCTTGTGTTGCTCACCGTTTTCAGCTTAGATCTCACAAGGCGATCGGACGTAGATCGGTAGGAGAGAGATCTTCGTGCGCACCCCAGAGTTCGAACCTTAAGGGTCTGTCGGAACCCCACATCCGACAAATACAACTTAATGGTTTATGTTTGTTTATATTCACATAGAAGTCATATTGTCATAGATCCTTCAACATGTGGTTCTTGCCCCCTGTCTTTGCTAGCCAAAAATTCCGCACTAAGTAGGGATACTACTTGTGCATCCATAAACCCTTAAACCAAAATCTTATTTTCAAGTGTCCACCATACCTACCTAGGGATTGAGCAAGATCCCTCAAGTAAGTTGTCATCAGTTCAAAAAGGCAATAAAAATTGCTCTTAAAAGTGTAAGATCATTTAGTGTAAGAGAAAATTGAGCATTGTACGAACTTGGATCATAAAGAATAAAAGTGACATACTGCACAATAAAGGTTGTCATCTTAAGGGGCAATACAACATGACGTTCTTTTGCACTAAGGTATTGAGCATACAGACAAATAAGCGCATGGCAACCTCTGCTTCCCTCTGCGAAGGGCCTATCTTTTACTTTTATGTATTTACCTTTATGCAAAGAGTCAAAGTTTTCCTTCTATTCCTTTTTATTTTTCTCCTCTTTGCAAGCATCATGTGGTGAGGAAAGATCTAGGCACATATGTCCAGTTGAATATAGATAGCATGAGTTATTATTGTTGACATCACCCTTGAGGTGAATATGTTGGGATGCGAAACCTTAAGCCCCTATCTTTCTATGTGTCCGGTTGAAACGTTTTGCTCATGGGTATGAGGTGAGTGTTAGCAATCATAGAAGACTATATGATGGTTGAGTATGTGTAAACGTGCCTAAAGGCTCCGATACGTGAAAGTGCAACTATCCCTGGGTGGTTTTGGTAATTATTAACAACATATAGCTCATTGAACTAATGCTATTTCAAGATGATCATTTCAGAAAGTTCAATGATTGGCATGTCATGGATTAGGAATGTGGACCCCTCAAAATGCTAAGGACTCATATTGGCTCAATCTCAAGACTCTACATTTTCATTTTAGTGATCCAAGATCACATTGAGTCCATAGGAAAATCCAATACTATTAAAAGGGGATGAGGTGTTGCTTAATGGCTTGCTTGCTCAAAATGCTTAGTGATATGCACCAAAGCCATCTCGGCCCTACCGATTTGATCTATCCGGCGCCACCGAGTTCACTTGACATAGCCACTGCCAGAAACCGTAGTCACTTCGATCTCACCGATAGGGATCTCGGTCTCACCGAGATGGTGCAAACTCTCTGTTTCCCTTCGTAACGTTTCGGCCCAACCGAGATGAACGATCGGTCCCACCGAGTTCGCAATGCAAACTATCTGTTTCCCTTTCGTAACATTCCGGTCTCACCGAGATGAGTGATTCGGTCCCACCGAGTTTGCCTGACCAACTCTCGGTTTGCCTATTACAGAAACCGGTCCTACCGAGTTTATCGGTCTTACCGAGATTAAGTTATGCCCTAACCCTAATGAAAACGGTTCCACCGAGTTGACATGTTGGTCCCACCGAAAATCCTAACATTCACATTTTGAACTAAATCGGTCTGACCGAGTTTCATGATTCGGTCCCACCACTTTTGTGAACTATGTGTAACGATTAGATGTTGTGTGGAGGCTATATATATACCCCTCCACCCATTCTTCATTCGTGGAGAGAGCCATCAGAACGTGCCTAAACTTCCAGCATACATTTTCTGAGAGAGAACCACCTACTCATGTGTTGAGACCAAGATATTCCATTCCAACCACAAGAATCTTGATCTCTAGCCTTCCCCAAGTTGCTTTCCACTCAAATCATCTTTCCACCAAATCCAAATTTGTGAGAGAGAGTTGAGTGTTGGGGAGACTATCATTTGAAACACATGAGCAAGGAGTTCATCGTCAACACACCATTTATTACCTTTTGGAGAGTGGTGACTCCTAGATTGGTTAGGTGTCACTTGGGAGCCTCCGTCAAGATTGTGGAGTTGAACCAAGAAGTTTGTACGGGCAAGGAGATCGCCTACTTCGTGAAGATCTACCCTAGTGAGGCAAGTCCTTCGTGGGCGATGGCCATGATGGGATAGACAAGGTTGCTTATTCGTGGACCATTCGTGGGTGGAACCCTCCGTGGACCCGCGCAACCGTTACCCTCCGTGGGTTGAAGTCTCGATCAACGTGGATGTATGATAGCACCACCTATCGGAACCACGCCAAAAATCTCCGTGTCTACATTGCGTTTGCTCCCTCCAAACTCCTCCCTTTACCTTCATATGCAAACGTTTTACATTCCGCTGCTATACTCTTAGACTTGCATGTGTAGGTTGATTGCTTGACTTGTGCTAAGTTGCTAAAATCCGCCAAGACCTAAAATTGGGAAAAGGGTAGATTTTTATTTGGTCAAGTAGTCTAATCACCCCCCTCTAGACATACTTTCGATCCTACAAGTGGTATCAGAGCTTTGGTCTCCTTTTGCCTTGATTTCCATAGCTTTTGGTGATCATTGCCTTGATTTCACAACCTAGGAGAGTATGGCATCTAGCGAGGGAAATTACCACCGTAGAGGTCCTTACTTTGATGGTACTAATTTTCCTAGTTGGAAGCATAAGATGAAAATGCATATTCTTGGACATAACCCCGCCGTTTGGTGTACTGTGTGTATTGGCTTGAAAGGTGAATTCTTTGATGGGAGAGAACCAAACCGTGAAGCTACCGCAAAAGAGTTGAAGATGCTGCAATACAATGCTCAAGCTTGCGATATCCTCTTCAACGGATTGTTCCCCGAAGAATTCAACAAAATCAGTCGTCTTGAGAATGCAAAGGAAATTAGGGATACTTTGATTGATATGCACGAGGGTACCGACTCTATCAAGGAATCCAAATTGGATGTGCTTCAAAGTCAACTTGACAAGTTCAAAAATGAAGGATGGTGAAGGTGTCACTGAAATGTACTCTAGGCTTGCTCTCATCACAAATGAGATTGCCGGCTTAGGAAGTGAGGAGATGACCAATAGATTCATCATCAAGAAGATCCTAAGAGCCTTGGATGGAAAATATGATATCGTGTGTACATTGATCCAAATGATGCCCAATTACAAAGATCTCAAGCCAACGGAAGTCAATGGGAAAATTGTTGCTCATGAGATGTCACTCAAGGATAAGGAAGAGCTTCACAGCAAGTCAAGTGGTGCTTACAAAGCCTCATGTGATACTCCTACATCATCAAGTGAGAAACAAACCTTCAATGAGGAATTGAGCCTAATGGTGAAGAATTTCAACAAGTTCTACACGAGTAGAAGCAAGGAAACAAGTTCCAAGTCAAGGTCCTACAATGACAAAAGATTTTCAAGTCGTGAGCGTTATTGCTACAATTGTGGAAGACCCAGACACTACTCCAATGAGTGTACGACCCCCTACAAACGAAGAGAAGATTCACCTAAAAGGAGAAGTAGAAGAGAAGAATCACCACCAAGAGAGAGGAGGAGTAGAGATGATCGTTATGAACGAAGAACCTCTCGGAGAAGCAAGGATTCGGAAACGAAGGACAAATCATCAAGGAGCTACACAAAACGAAGACATCTAGCTCACGTTGGTGAATGGGTATCCGGCTCCGACTCCGACCATCACTCTGAAAGAATTTATCACTCCGACTCTGAATATACCCAAAATGAAGGTTTTGCCGGTCTAGCACTTGTGTCAACCAACTCCTACGACATATTTTACTCACCAAATGAAGGAATTGGGAGATGCTTCATGGCTAAAGTCCCAAAGGTATCACACCCCCAGTATGTTGATTTAAATAGTGATGAAGATGATTGCTAGGTGATGATGATTTACTTGTTGACAACTCTAGTGATGAAAACTATGATGAATTTGCTATTAATCATGCTAATCAAGATAAAAGGAATGATGATGATAAGGAGATTGAGCGTCTAACTAAAGAGCTAAACACTCTTAAGTTAGTCATGAAATTATCATGGAAGATCATCAAGAACTTCTAAAGAATCATGAGAAGCTACGCTTTGAAAAGCTCAACCTTGAGCAAGAGCATGGGTTCTTAAAAGAAATCAATGATGATCTTCGCAAGAAAAGTTGTTCTTACATTGCCAAGCGTTTACTCTTGTCTACTTACATGCCACAAGTTAAATCTAGCAATAAGAGTAAGAAAGATTCTTCTTCTAGTAGTAACAAAAATCATGCTAAATCCAATGTTGTTGCTTCTAGTAGTTCTCTTGATTCCACTAACGATTCTCTTAGCCAAGTTACACTTGAGCAAGAAAATAGCTTATTGAAGGGAATTATAGAGAAAGGTGTTTACAAGAGCCTTGCCGGGAGTAAGCAATTTGAGGAAATTGTACGCAAGCTATGAAGGCACCGGAAGAATCAAGGTATTGGTTTTGAACGGAAGTTCAATGCCAATGGAGTTGAGTGGGAAGAAGATCAATACCCCAAGACGAAGTTTGTTCCTCAAAAAGTGAAGTATGATCCTACTTCCTTCCAAGGGACACAAGCTCAAGATGATCTTCCACCACAAGACCACAAGCAAAAAGGCAAGGACAAGCTTCAAGAGGAGATTGATGCATTTGAAGAAGCTCCTAAGGCCTTGGTCAAGTGGGTTCCCAAGACTACATCAAGTTCTACTTCATCAAGTACGACTACAACTCCAAGGATTCCCATCAAGATGATGTGGATCCCGAAGAAGAAGAACTAGAGATTTCTTGAGGGTGACTCCGCCAACATACTTCACTCATATCATCTTGGCAAGGAGAAGTGCAAACAACTTCCACATCTTGCACTAGTTCAAGGAGTCACAAACCCTCTTGTTGGTAAGACAAGGGACAAGGTAACCTAATGCTTTCATGGACATCATCTTGTGTGAACATCACTCTATGTCTATGGATATCCTTGTTTGTTCCTTGTGGGAATAATCCGTGTAGATATTGAAAGTGCAACTCACTCCAATGTATTGCTCCAAATGATCTACATCAACATTGAACATCCACATCTTCAACATCTACATGAAGTCATCATCGACAAAACCCAAGGTTAGTTCATCCCTCTTAGGGGTGATATCACATCTAGGGGGAGCTTTACTCTAATCAATTGAGCTAAAGCAACTCTAATGGTGTGAACACAACAATGCTTTATGTAAAAGTGGTAACCCCACTTGTGCTTAAACAATGGGTATGACCTAAGATCAAATGTTCTCATTTGACTTCTAAGTCAATATACTCATATATAGATGACCTAGTCATCGCCAATTGCTTGATAGATGCTAGAGTGTTTGTGCATGCCTTGTCACATATTTCATTTGCCATTTTATTGTGTGAGCATGTTGATTGCATATTTTACTCATTCGAGGACATCCACTTTTTGCTTTGATTGTTTGACTCTTTCTCTTTTGCCAAGTGGATGGACAAGAATGCCTAAGAACCTCCTCTAGCTATCTATGCCTTTCTCGTCTCAAACTCTATTCATGCTGCATCAAAAAGTTTGATCAAGTTAGACTCAAACCACTCTGTGTGAGGAGCACTCGGAGTCCCCGATTCGTCATAGACTTAAACTTCCAAAACCTCTCTGTGCATTTCAGTATGACCAATCCATCCACTTCGGTCACACCGAGTTCACTGAGTTGATCTAGGTTTTCAATCTTGGTGCAACCGATTAGAACTTTTCGGTCACACTGAGTTGCAGTAA
The DNA here is from genome assembly GCA_021605205.1 of Aegilops longissima. NCBI lineage: Eukaryota > Viridiplantae > Streptophyta > Magnoliopsida > Poales > Poaceae > Aegilops > Aegilops longissima. The sequence goes on from CM038680.1 coordinate 120,618,407, forward strand.
CTGCTTGCGATTCTGCATCTCGGTGCCACCGAGTTGTTCCACTCGGTCACACTGACAGGGTTAGGATACATATACAGACAGGGGAGATTTTGGAAATTTCTTCAAACCCCTCAGCCTGCGCGTTTCCTGCTTTTCCGCCTCGGGTCTCCGGATCATCTTCTCTTTGCCAGCGACCTCCCGCTGCTGGTCTCTGTAGCCGTCAACGGATTTCTTCCCCGCCGTTGCCGCCGTAGCAAACTCACCGCCGTACTAGGGTACAAGTTCGATCTTTTGTGCTAATTCCTTACTCCGATTCTTAGCACAATGCAATGCCATGTTCTTTACCACGTATGAGATCAATCTATCCAGAGAAAAATCCCTTAGATTAGGTTTGATTCGAAAATTTAGGGTTAGGTTTCCGCCGAACTCATCTCGGACTGACCGAGTTGTGGAAATCGGTCTCACCGATTTGGCTTAGGCCATTACACTTGCACTTTTTGGTTTGACCGAAAGCTACAAATCGGTGCGACCAAGTTCAACTCTCTGTGAGACCCTAGCAATCTTGGAGCCACCGAACTATGTCTCGGTCTGACCAAGTTTACTAGTTTAGACTCCAAAAGTTGCTTCGGTGTCACCGAGTTTAACAAACCGGTAGCTCCGAAATGCTTTTTGTGGAGAACTAAAACTAAATTTTTGACTCATCTGTTTTGCAAAAACTCTGCAGTTTGTGATGCTCATCCACTCTATCTCATCTATATCTATTCACAAGGTCTGCTGTCAGTTTGCTTTGCCAGTATGTCTGACCAGAGTGATAGCTAGAACAAATCAGAAGAGCAAGTGCACACGAGTAAGGGAACTAGTCCGTCTAGCATCTATGATGAGGGAAGCAGGATCACTCCAAGCAATTTGCCCAAGGCAGCCACCAGAACAAGAAAGAAGAGAACCTCAGACTGTGAGGATGAGGACTATGTGGCTACTGAGGAGGAAGTGAGCTCCAAGAAGGAAGTCCTGAAGAAGGAGTATGGTACTGCTGCTACAACGAAGCCTGGTTTGCACAAGAAGGCACATGCCGAGAGAGCTCCAATGTCTAAGGCCAGGGCCTCCACCCAGGAACCTTCCAAATCAATTGGAGGAGAGGCTGCTGGCGAGGGTAAGAAGAAGAAGGAGAGTAAGAGAGGAAGATGGTGCAAGAAGGTGGACCCCATGGCAGAATTTGAAAGGCACTCATCAGATGAAGAAGAAGAAGAAGAGGAAGAGGATGCTGCACCAGCACCCAAGTCCCAAAAGCTGATGGGGGATGCTGTTAAGTCTGGGGCTGCCCCTTCAAAGCCCAAGACTACCCCCAAAGCTACTGTTCAAGCTCAAAAGACTTCAAAGCCCAAGAGGAGCACTAGGAACATTCCAGGTGCAGAGAAGAACAAGGCCCCAGTGCCTGAGATGGAAGAAGAAGATGCTGAAGCCCAAGTGCTAAGGAAATTTAAACCAAAGATTCCAAATCATGATGACAGCCATCCAGTGGCAGAGGATATGAGCATCAGGAAGGATGCAGGTCTAAGACGTTGGAGACAAAGTGATCCTTATGCTGTGAGGAGGAAGACTGCTATGGACTATAGGTTCCATACCAAAGAGTAGCAAGATTTCTATGAAACCATTCTGCTAGACAAGAAGCCTATAGTGTGTGACAGGAAGTGGGCTGATTGGGAGTACATTGATGAGAATAAAGATCATTTTCCAGGTGTGCATGAGAGCTTCAGAGCATGTGGTTTTGACAAGTTTGTGGGACAGAAGGTGACAAAATGGAATGATGAACTTATCATGCAATTCTACTCCACTACTCATTTTTATCCAGATCGTAGAATTGTATGGATGTCTAAGGGTATAAGGTACCAATCAACTATTGATGAGTGGGCTAAGTTGATAAATGCCCCTGAAGAGCATGAATATGACTTGAATGTCTATGCCAAGAGAATAAATACCACAACTCTATGGAAAATATGTACAAAGAGATCCCAGACAAAGCATTGGAAACACACAAGTTTGGATCTGTACATTACTTGTTGTCTGGTCTAGCTACAATCAACACTATATTGAGGCATACATTGTTGCCCAAATCTGGAGATCACAATATGATCATAGGCCATTCAATCAACTTGCTGCAGATATTTGATGTGCCTCAGAAATTCAAGGTCATGAGCCTGATTGTTGAAACAATCAAGAGGACAGCTGCAGATCAGAAGAGATCTTGTGGGTATGCTCCACATATTCAGCACCAGCACCAGCAGCAACAACTTTAGTGCCACCTCCAGTTGCCACTCCACCAGCTCCAACAACGTCTACATATCTTTCGTCCTTGGAGTTCTCTCAACACCACCTCCCAAAGACCAAGCTTAGAGAGACACATAGCACTGTGCAATTTCAAACTTTTTGGTAACTTGTTGCCAAAGGGGGAGAAATGTATAGATCATAGGCCTCAAGAGAGAGTGGTTTGCTTATTTGTCTCTCTTGCTATTTGCTTGATACTTTTGTGGGTGCTCGCTTAATACTCCTTATGTCCATGTGTGAGATACTTGTATGATCATATTCTACTTTAATGTTTGCTTGGATGATATTATCTTTTATATCCCATATATGATCATTCACTTTGCTTGGTGATGAGTGCATGTTTTTAATTTCTATCATTTTGAGTGCTCCACAAAGATGTATGTGACATGGAAGAGTAACCCATGATCCTAATCGATTGTGCATTTGTATTCAAAAGCAAATTTTAAATAATGCATAAATTTATGGGGAGCTCTTGCTTATCGCATACTTCTCAAAGCGATGATGTATTTTAAATCTTATTATCTTTTATCGAAGCTTTGATCTATATGTTGTCATCAATTACCAAAAAGGGGGTGCAACTATCCCTGGGTGGTTTTGGTAATTACTAACAACATATAACTCATTGAACTAATGCTATTTCAAGATGATCATTTCAGAAAGTTCAATGATTGGCATGTCATGGATTAGGAATGTGGACCCCTCAAAATGCTAAGGACTCATATTGGCTCAAGCTCAAGACTCTACATTTTCATTTTAGTTATTCAAGATCACATTGAGTCCATAGGAAAAGCCAATACTATTAAAAGGGGATGAGGTGTTGCTTAATGGCTTGCTTGCTCAAAATGCTTAGTGATATGCTCCAAAGCCCTCAACCACTTTCTCATATCCACATATGTCCCAAACCCAAAGTCAAACTCGGCCCTACCAATTTTATCTATCCGGCGCCACCGAGTTCACTTGACATAGCCATTGCCAGAAACCTTAGTAACTTCAGTCTCACCGATAGGGATCTCGGTCTCACCGAGATGGGATTGCAAAATCTATGTTTCCCTTCGTAACGTTTTGGTCCAACCGAGATGAGCGATTGGTCCCACCGAGTTCGCATTGCAAACTCTCTGTTTCCCTTTCGTAACATTTTGGTCTCACCGAGATGAGCGATTCGGTCCCACCGAGTTTGCCTGACCAACTCTCTGTTTGCCTATTACAGAAATCGGTCCTACCGAGTTTATGTGATCGGTCTTACCAAGATTACGTTATGCCCTAACCCTAATGAAATCGGTTCCACCGAGTTGACATGTCGGTCCCACTGAAAATCCTAATGTTCACATTTTGAACTAAATCGGTCTCACCGAGTTTCATGATTCGGTCCCACCGTATTTGGTGAATTATGTGTAACGGTTAGATTTTGTTTGGAGGCTATATATACCCCTCCACCCACTCTTCATTCGTGGAGAGAGTCATCAGAACGTGCCTACACTTCCAGAATACATTTTCTGAGAGAGAACAACCTACTCATGTGTTGAGACCAAGATATTCCATTCCAACCACAAGAATCTTGATCTGAAGCCTTCCCCAAGGTGCTTTCCACTCAAATCATCTTTCCACCAAATCCAAATCTGTGAGAGAGATTTGAGTGTTGGGGAGACTATCATTTGAAGCACAAGAGCAAGGAGTTCATCATCAACACACCATCTATTACCTTTTGGAGAGCGGTGTCTGCTAGATTGGTTAGGTGTAAGTTGGGAGCCTCCGTCAAGATTGTGGAGTTGAACCAAGAAGTTTGTACGGGCAAGGAGATCGCCTACTTCGTGAAGATCTACCCTAGTGAGGCAAGTCCTTCGTGGGCGATGGCCATGTTGGGATAGACAAGGTTGCTTATTCGTGGACCCTTCGTGGGTGGAACCCTCCGTAGACCCGTGCAACCGTTACCCTCCGTGGGTTGAAGTCTCGATCAACGTGGATGTATGATAGCACCACCTATCGGAACCACGCCAAAAATCTCCGTGTCTACATTGCGTTTGCTCCCTCCAAACTCCTCCCTTTACCTTCATATGCAAACGTTTTACATTCCGCTGCTATACTCTTAGACTTGCATGTGTAGGTTGATTGCTTGACTTGTGCTAAGTTGCTAAAATCTGCCAAGACCTAAAATTGGGAAAAGGGTAGATTTTTATTTGGTCAAGTAGTCTAATCACCCCCCCCCCTCTCTAGACATACTTTCGATCCTACAACACATGACCCTTCCTGAAAAGATGATGAACTGTAGTTGCAAAGTTCACTAAGAACATAGTTTGTTGGTTTCTAATAGTGTTTTTGCTTTATACTTCGATTGTGTGATGAACTTTTACTTATTCATGAGAAGTATATGATAAAAGTCCTGTGATTAATTTTGTTGTTGTTATAATAATCAACATGATGCTTCTATGTCGGTATTTTTGTTTTTATCGACACCTCTCTCTCAAAGCATGTGGACATGTTTTGCGATTTCGGTTTTCACTTGAGGACAAGCAAGGTCTAAGTTTGGGGGAGTTGATACGTCCATTTTGCATCTTCTTTTCTTACTATTATTTATGATGTTTTATCCATAATAATGCTTTTTGGAGTAATTCTAATGCCTTTTCTCTCATAATTTGCAAGGTACACACCAAGAGGGAGAATTCTGACAGCTGGAAATCTGGACCTGGAAAAGCTACGCCAGGCTACCTAGTCTGCACAACTTCAAACAAGCGGAAACTTCATGGATATTTTTTAGGAAATATTTAAGAATTATTGGAGCAAATAACTACCAGAGGGGGCCCACCAGGTGGGCACCTGGGCGTGCCAGGGAGCCTGGGCGCGCCCTGGTGGGTTGTGCTCACCTAGGACCACCTCTGGTGCCTATCTTCTGGTATATAGGTCATTTTGACCTAGAAAAAATAAGGAGAGGACTTTCGGGACGAAGCGCCACCACCTCGAGGCGGAACTTGGGCAGGAGCACTTTTTCCCTCTGGCGGAGCGATTCCGCCGGGGGAACTTCCCTCTCGGAGGGGGAAATCATCGTCCTCATCATCACCAACAACTCTCCCATCTTGGGGAGGGCAATCTCCATCAACATCTTCAACAACGCCATCTCATCTCAAACCCTAGTGCATCTCTTGTGTTCAATCTTGTTAACCGAACTATAGATTGGTGCTTGTGGGTGACTAGTAGTGTTGATGACATCTTGTAGTTGATTACTATATGGTTTGTTTGGTGGAAGATTATATGTTCAGATCCAATTTGCTATTTAATACTCATCTGATCATGACATCCTTATCATTTGTGAGTAGTTACTTTTGTTCTCGAGGTCACGGGAGAAATCATGTTGCAAGCAATCATGTAAACTTGATATGTGTTCGATATTTTGATAGTATGTATGTTGTAATTCCCTTATTGGTGTCATGTGAACGTCGACTACATGACACTTCACCATATTTGGGCCTAAGGGAATGCAATGTGGAGTACCAATTAGATGATGGGTTGCGAGAGTGACAGAAGCTTATGAAGGAAATATGCCCTAGAGGCAATAATAATGTTATTATTTATTTCCTTATATCATGATAAATGTTTATTATTCATGCTAGAATTGTATTAACCGGAAACATAATACATGTGTGAATACATAAACCTACAGAGTGTCACTAGTATGCCTCTACTTGACTAGCTCGTTAATCAAAGATGGTTATGTTTCCTAACCATGAACAAGGAGTTGTTATTTGATTAACGGGATCACATCATTGGTTGAATGATCTGATTGACATGACCCATTCCATTAGCATAGCACCTGATCGTATAGTTTGTTGCTAGTGCTTTTCTTCATGACTTATACATGTTCCTATGACTATGAGATTATGCAACTCCCGCTTGCCCGAGGAACACTTTGGGTGCTACCAAACGTCACAACGTAATCGGGTGATTATAAAGGTACATTACAGGTGTCTCCGAAGGTACATGTTGGGTTGGCATATTTCGAGATTAGGATTTGTCACTCCGATTGTCGGAGAGGTATCTCTGGCCCTCTCGGTAATGCACATCACATAAGCCTTGCAAGCATTGCAACTAAATGTGTTAGTTGTGAGATGATGTATTACGGAACGAGAAAAGAGACTTGCCAGTAACGAGATTGAACTAGGTATTGGATACCGACGATCGAATCTCGGGCAAGTAACATACCGATGACAAAGGGAACAACGATGTTGTTATGCGGTCTGACCGATAAAGATCTTCGTAGAATATGTAGGAGCCAATATGGGCATCCAGGTTCCGCTATTGGTTATTGACCAAGAATAGTTCTAGGTCATGTCTACATAGTTCTCGAACCCGTAGGGTCCGCACGCTTAAGGTTTCGATGATGTTATATTATGAGTTTATGAGTTTTGATGTACCGAAGGAGTTCGAGTCCCGGATGAGATCGGGGACATGACGAGGAGTCTCGAAATGGTCGAGACGTAAAGATCGATATATTGGACGACTATATTCGAGTTCGGAAAGGTTCCGAATGATTCGGTATTTTTCGAGTACCGGGAGTTACGGGATTACGGGAGAAGTAATGGGCCTTGATGGGCTTTAGTGGGAAGAGAAAAAAGGTTGCTGCGCCCCTCCCTCTAGTCCGAATTGGACTAGGGAAAGGGGCCGCCACCTCTCCTTCTCCTCCACTTCCTTCTCCTTCCTCCCTCTTGGTGGACTCCTACTAGGACTTGGAGTCCTAGTAGGACTCCACACCCTGGCCGCACCTATTGCCTTGGTCGGCCTCCTCCTCCTCCATCCTTTATATACGGGGGCAAGGGGGCACCCCATGACACACAAGTTGATCTACGGATCGTTCCTTAGCCGTGTGCGGTGCCCCCCTCCACCATATTCCACTTCGGTCATATCGTCGCGGAGCTTAGGAGAAGCCCTGCGCCGGAGAAGTCATATCGTCATGAGCTTAGGCGAAGCCCTCGCGCCGGTGGAGCATCAACATCGTCACCACGCCGTCGTCTTGACGGAACTCATCCCGACACTTTGCTGGATCGGAGTCCGGGATCGCCATCGAGCTGAACGTGTGCAGAACTCGGAGGTGCCGTCGCTCGGTGCTTGGATCGGTCGGATCGTGGAGACGTCGACTACATCAACCGCGTTGTTATAACGCTTCGCTTTCGGTCTCACGAGGGTACGGGACGGACACTCTCCCTCTCGTTGCTATGCCATCACCATGGTCTTGCGTGATCGTGAGGAAAATTTTTGAAATTACTACGCTCCCCAACAGTGGCATCCGAGCCTGGTTTTATGTGTTGATGTCATGTGCACGAGTAGAACACAAGTGAGTTGTGGACGATACAAGTCATACTGCCTACCAGCATGTCATACTTTGGTTCAGCGGTATTGTGAGATGAAGCGGCCCGGACCGACATTACGCGTACGCTTACGCGAGACTGTTTTCACCGCCCGAGCACTCGTTGCTTAAAGGTGACCGGCGGGTGTCTGTCTCTCTCACTTTAGTTGAATCGAGTGTGCTACGCCCGGTCCTTGAGAAGGTTAAACGGAGTCTATTTGACGAAGTATCGTTGTGGTTTTGATGCGTAGGTAAGAACGGTTCTTGCACAGCCCGTAGCAGCCACGTAAAACTTGCAACAACAAAGTAGAGGACGCCTAACTTGTTTTTGCAGGGCATGATGTGATGTGATGTGGTCAAGACGTGATGCTATATTTTATTGTATGAGATGATCATGTTTTGTAACCGAGTTATCGGCAATCGGCAGGAGCCATATGGTTGTCGCTTTATTGTATGAAATGCAACGCCATGTAATTGCTTTACTTTATCACTAAGCAGTAGCGATAGTCGTAGAAGCAATAGTTGGCGAGACGACAACGATGCTACGATGGAGATCAAGGTGTCGCGCGGTGACGATGGTGATCATGACGGTGCTTGGCGATGGAGATCACAAGCACAAGATGATGATGACCATATCATATCACTTATATTGATTGCATGTGATGTTTATCCTTTATGCATCTTATCTTGCTTTGTTTGACGGTAGCATTATAAGATGATCCTTACTAAATTATCAAGAAGTGTTCTCCCGAGTATGCACCGCTATGAAAGTTCTTCGTCTTTGAGACACCACGTGATGATCGGGTGTGATAGGCTCTACGTTCAAATACAACGGGTGCAAAACAGTTGCACACGCAGAATACTCAGGTTATACTTGACGAGCTATGCATATAAGATATGACCTCGAACACGGAGACCGAAGGTCGAGCGTGAATCATATAGTAGATATGATCAACATATTGATGTTCACCATTGAAACTACTCCATCACACGTGATGATCGGTCATGGTGTAGTTGATATGGATCACGCAATCACTTAGAGAATTGGAGGGATATTTATCTAAGTGGGAGTTCTTAAGTAATATGATTAATTGAACTTAAATTTATCATGAACTTAGTCCTGGTAGTATTTTGCAAATTATGTTGTAGATCAATAGCTCGCGTTGTTGCTTCCCTATGTTTTTATATGTGTTCCTAGAGAAAATTGTATTGAAAGATGTTAGTAGCAATGATGCGGATAGGATCCGTGATCTGAGGTTTATCCTCATTGCTGCGCAGAAGAATTATGTCCTTAATGCACCGCTAGGTGACAAACCTATTGCAGGAGCAGATGCAGACGTTATGAACGTTTGGCTAGCTCAATATGATGACTACTTGATAGTTTAGTGCACCATGCTTAACGGTTTAGAATCGGGACTTCAAAGACGTTTTGAACGTCATGGACCATATGAGATGTTCCAGGAATTGAAGTTAATATTTCAAGCAAATACCGAGTTGAGAGATATGAAGTCTCCAACAAGTTCTATAGCTAAAAGATGGAGGAGAATCGCTCAACTAGTGAGCATGTGCTCAGATTGTCCGAGTACTTCAATCGCTTGAATCAAGTGGGAGTTAATCTTCCGAGATAAGATAGTGATTGACAGAATTCTCTAGTCACCATCACTAAGTTAGTAGAACTTCGTGATGAACTATAGTATGCAAAGGGAAGAAGGGAACTTCAAAAGGAACGGCAAGCAAGTTGCTGCTCGAGTGAAGAAGCCCAAGTCTAGACCTAAGCCCGAGACCCAGTACTTTTGCTGCAATGGAACTGGTCACCGAAGCGAAACTACCCCTGAATATTTGGTGGATAAGAAGGATGGCAAAGTGAACAAGGTTATATTTGATATACAGGTTATTGATGTGTGCCTTACTAGTGTTTATAGTAGCCCCAGTATTTGATACTGCTCGGTTGCTAAGATTAGTAACTCAAACAGGAGTTACGAGATAAACAGAGACTAGTTGAAGGGAAGTGACGATGAGTGTTGGAAGTAGTTCCAAGATTGATATGATCATCATCGCACACTCCCTATACTTTCGGGATTAGTGTGGAACCTAAATAAGTGTTATTTGGTGTTGAGCATAAATATGATTTGATCATGTTTATTGCAATACTGATTATTCATTTAAGTAAGAGAATAAATTGTTGTTCTGCTTACATGAATAAAACCTTATATGGTTACACACCCAATGAAAATGGTTCATTGGATCTCGATCATAGTGATACACATATTCATAATATTGAAACCAAAAGATGCAAAGTTAATAATGATAGTGCAACTTATTTGTGGCACTTGCCGCTTAGGTCATATTGGTGTAAAGCGCATGAAGAAACTCCATGCTGATGGGATTTTGGAATCACTTGATTATGAATCACTTGATGCTTGCGAACCATGCCTTATGGGCAAGATGACTAAAGACTCGTTCTCGGAACAATGGAGCGAGCAAATGACTTATTGGAAATAATACATACCGATGTATGCGGTCCGATGAGTGTTAAAGCTCACGGCAAGTATTGTTATTTTCTGACCTTCACAGATGATTTGAGCAGATATGGGTATATCTACTTGATGAAACACAAGTCTGAAACATTTGAAAAGTTCAAAGAATTTCAGAGTGAAGTGGAAAATCATCGTAACAAGAAAATAAAGTTTCGCGATCTGGATCGTGGAGATAATATTCGAGTTACTGAGTTTGGTCTTCAATGAAAACAATGTGGAATAGTTTCACAGCTCACGCCACCGAACACCACAACGTTATGGTGTGTCCGAACGTCAGAACCGTACTTTATTATGATATGGTGCGATCTATGATGTATCTTACCGATTTACCACTATCGCTTTTGGGGTTATGCATTAGAGACAGCTGCATTCACGCTTAATAGGGCAACCATCTAAATCCGCTGAGATGACACCGTATGAACTATGGTTTAGCAAAGAAACCTAAGCTGTCGTTTCTTAAAGTTTGGAGTTGTGATGCTTATGTAAAAGGTTTTCACCGATAAGCTCGAACCCAAATCGGAGAAGTGCGTCTTCATAGAATACCCAAAAGAAAATGTTGGGTACACCTTCTATCACAGATCCGAAGGCAAGTTTTTTGCTAAGATGGATCCTTTCTAGAGAAGAAGTTTCTCTCGAAAGAAGTGAGTGGGAGGAAAGTAGAACTTGATGAGGTAATTGTACCTTCTCCCTTATTGGAAAGTAGTTCATCACAAAAATCAGTTCCATGATTCCTACACCAATTAGTGAGGAAGTTAATGATGATGATCATGAAACTTCAGATCAAGTTGTTACCAAACCTCGTAGGTCTTCCAGAGTAAGATCCGCACTGAGTGGTACGGTAATCCTATTCTAAAAGTCATGTTACTAGACCATGATGAACCTACGAACTATGAGGAAGCGATGATGAGCCCAGATTCATGAAATGGTTTGAGACCATGAAATCTGAGATGGGATCCATGTATGAGAACAAAGTATGGACTTTGGTTGACTTGCCCGATGATCGGTAAGCCATTGAGAATAAATGGATCTTCAAGAGGAAGACGGACACCGATAGTAGTGTTACTATCTACAAAGCTCGACTTGTCGCAAAAAGGTTTTGACAAGTTCAAGGTGTTGACTACAATGAGATTTTCTCAATTGTAGCGATGCTTAAGTCTGTCTCAATCATGTTAGCAATTGCCACATTTTATGAAATCTGGCAAATGGATGTCAAAACTACATTCTTTAATGGATTTATTAAAGAAGAGTTGTATATGATGCAACCGAAGGTTTTGTCAATCCTAAAGGAGCTAACAAAATGTGCAAGCTCCAAATGATCCATTTATGGACTGGTGCAAGCATCTCGGAGTTGGAATAAACGCTTTGATAGTGTGATCAAAGCATATGGTTTTATACAGACTTTTGGAGAAGCCTCAGTATTTACAAGAAAGTGAGTGGGAGCACTACAAGATTTCGATAAGTATATGTGAATGACATATTGTTGATCGAAATAATGTAGAATTATTCTGCAAAGCATAAAGGAGTATTTGAAAGGAGTTTTTCAAAGAAGGACCTCGGTGAAGCTGCTTACATATTGAGCATCAAGATCTATAGAGATAGATCAAAGACGCTTGATAATTTTTTCAATGAATACATACCTTGACAAGATTTTGAAGTAGTTCAAAATGGAACAGTCAAAGAAAGAGTTCTTGCCTGTGTTACAAGGTGTGAGATTGAGTAAGACTCAAAACCCGACCACGGCAGGAGATAGAAAGAGAATGAAAGTCATTCCCTATGCATCAGCCATAGGTTCTATAAAGTATGTCATGTTGTGTACAGATCTATTGCATACCCTACCACTAAGATTGGCAAGGAGTGCAATAGAGATCTAGGAGTAGATCAATGGACAGCGGTCAAAATTATCCTTAGTAGAATAAGGATATGTTTCTCGATTATGGAAGTGAAAAAGGTTAAATAAAGAAAAGGTTACGCCGATGCAAGTTTTAACACTAATCTAGATGACTCGAGTCTCAATCTAGATACATATTGAAAGTGGGAGCAATTAGCTAGAGTAGCTCCGTGCAAGAGCATTGTAGACATAGAAATTTGCAAAATACTTACGGCTCTGAATGTGATGGACCCGCTGACTAAAATTATCTCACAAGCAAAACATGATCACACCTTAGTACTCTTTGGGTGTTAATCACATAGCGATGTGAACTAGATTACTGACTCTAGTAAACCCTTTGGGTGTTGGTCACATGACGATGTGAACTATGGGTGTTAATCACATACAGATGTGAATATTTGTGTTGAATCACATGATGATGTGAACTAGATTATTGACTCTAGTGCAAGTGGGAGACTGAAGGAAATATGCCCTAGAGGCAATAATAATGTTATTATTTATTTCCTTATATCATGATAAATGTTTATTATTCATGCTAGAATTGTATTAACCGGAAACATAATACATGTGTGAATACATAAACCTACAGAGTGTCACTAGTATGCCTCTACTTGACTAGCTCGTTAATCAAAGATGGTTATGTTTCCTAACCATGAACAAGGAGTTGTTATTTGATTAACGGGATCACATCATTGGTTGAATGATCTGATTGACATGACCCATTCCATTAGCATAGCACCTGATCGTATAGTTTGTTGCTAGTGCTTTTCTTCATGACTTATACATGTTCCTATGACTATGAGATTATGCAACTCCCGTTTGCCGAGGAACACTTTTGGTGCTACCAAACGTCACAACGTAATCGGGTGATTATAAAGGTACATTACAGGTGTCTCCAAGGTACATGTTGGGTTGGCATATTTGAGATTAGGATTTGTCACTCCGATTGTCGGAGAGGTATCTCTGGGCCCTCTCGGTAATGCACATCACATAAGCCTTGCAAGCATTGCAACTAAATGTGTTAGTTGTGAGATGATGTATTACGGAACGAGAAAAGAGACTTGCCATGAACGAGATTGAACTAGGTATTGGATACCGACGATCGAATCTCGGGCAAGTAACATACCGATGACAAAGGGAACAACGATGTTGTTATGCGGTCTGACCGATAAAGATCTTCGAGAATATGTAGGAGCCAATATGGGCATCCAGGTTCCGCTATTGGTTATTGACCAAGAATAGTTCTAGGTCATGTCTACATAGTTCTCGAACCCGTAGGGTCCGCACGCTTAAGGTTTCGATGATGCTTATATTATGAGTTTATGAGTTTTGATGTACCAAGGAGTTCGGAGTCCCGGATGAGATCGGGGACATGACGAGGAGTCTCGAAATGGTCGAGACGTAAAGATCGATATATTGGACGACTATATTCGGAGTTCGGAAAGGTTCCAATGATTCGGTATTTTTCGAGTACCGGGAGTTACGGGATTACGGGAGAAGTAATGGGCCTTGATGGGCTTTAGTGGGAAGAGAAAAAAAAGGCTGCTGCGCCCTCCCTCTAGTCCGAATTGGACTAGGAAAAGGGGCCGCCACCTCTCCTTCTCCTCCACTTCCTTCTCCTTCCTCCCTCTTGGTGGACTCCTACTAGGACTTGGAGTCCTAGTAGGACTCCACACCCTGGCCGCACCTATTGCCTTGGCCGGCCTCCTCCTCCTCCATCCTTTATATACGGGAGCAGGGGGGCACCCCATGACACACAAGTTGATCTACGGATCTTGCCTTAGCCGTGTGCGGTGCCCCCTTCCACCATATTCCACTTCGGTCATATCGTCGCGGAGCTTAGGAGAAGCCCTGCGCCGGAGAAGTCATATCGTCATGAGCTTAGGCGAAGCCCTGCGTCGGTGGAGCATCAACATCGCCACCACGCCGTCGTTGACGGAACTCATCCCGACACTTTGCTGGATCGAGTCCGGGATCGCCATCGAGCTGAACGTGTGCAGAACTCGGAGGTGCCGTACGTTCGGTGCTTGGATCGGTCGGATCGTGGAGACGTACGACTACATCAACCGCGTTGTTATAACGCTTCCGCTTTCGGTCTACGAGGGTACGTGGACGGACACTCTCCCCTCTCGTTGCTATGCCATCACCATGGTCTTGCGTGATCGTAGGAAAATTTTTGAAATTACTACGTTCCCCAACAGCTTAAACACAAGTTTATGCGTTATTCCGTAAGGGACCGATTGGATCCAAAAGTTTAATGCTATGGTTACAATTTATTCTTAATACTTTTCTAGTAGTTGCGGATGCTTGCAGGAGGGTTAATCATAAGTAGGAGGTTTGTTCAAGTAAGAACAGCACCTAAGCACCGGTCCACCCACATATCAAATTATCAAAGTAGCGAACACAAATCCAACCAACATGATGAAAGTGACTAGATGAAATTCCCGTGTACCCTCAAGAACGCTTTGCTTATCATAAGAGACCGTTTTGGCCTGTCCTTTGCCTCAAAAGGATTGGGCTACCTTGCTGCACTTTTGTTACTACTATTGTTACTTGCTCGTTACAAATTATCTTGCTATCAAACTACCCCGCTACTTACAATTTCAGCACTTGCAGACACTACCTTACTGAAAACTACTTGTCATTTCCTTTTGCTCCGTGTTGGGTTCGACACTCTTACTTACCGAAAAGAGCTACAATTGACCCCCTATACTTGTGGGTCATCATACACCACCACTTCCTAAGGTGGTAGAGGTAAATTCTCTAATGAAGTTCAATGATAATGAGAATCCTCACAATATGCACCCTAGCCAATGCCTTTATGAGTTTGAAAACTACATTAGAAAACAATATCACTTCAATGCAAATGTTATGAAACAATTGAAATACAACTTTGATATGATTTCTTGCTTGAGCGACTTGTTATTTAGAATCTCAAATGATGTTAGTGGTGTTGGAAAGCATGCTTCTATGGTTCAAACTCAGTTAGAACAAGTTGCAAAATCTGAAAGAGAGTTGCTAGATGAAATGAACAATAACATACATGACTTTTCTGTTAGAGTAGCAACTACAAGAGGTAAAATGACTCAGGAACCACTTTATCCTGAGGGACACCCAAAAAGAATTGAACAAGACTCTCAAAGATTTAACACTGATGCACGTAGTCCTTCTAAAAACAAAAACAAAAAGAAAAACGATAGGACTTTGTATGCCTCTAGTGAACCTGAAGTAGAAAAACCTTCTGATAATGATAATGAAACTTCTATCTCTGATGCTAAAACTCAATCGGGTAATGAACACTCACCCTCCGATAATTAAAAAGATAATGATGAGGTTCATGAAGACACTCAAACAAATAATAAAGAACCAGACAATGATGTTGAGATAGAACCACCTATTGATCTTGATAACCCACAACCCAAAAATTAACAATATGATAAAAGAGATTTTATTGCTAGAAAACACGGTAAAGAAAGAGAACCGTGGGTTCAGAAACCTATGCCCTTTACACCTAAGTTAACTAAAAAGAAAGATGATGAAGAATTTGAACGCTTTGCTGAAATGCCGAGACCAGTCTTTTTGCGTACTCGCTTGATTGATATCCTTAAAATGCCTCCTTATGCAAAGTACATGAAAGCAATCATCACCAATAAGAGAAAAATACCGGAAGTTGAAATCTCTACTATGCTTGCTAATTACACTTTTAAAGATGGATTACCTAAAAAACTTGGAGATCTGGGAATACCAACTATACCTTGCTCCATCAAAAGGAACTATGTGAAAACTGCTTTATGTCATTTAGGAGCTGGTGTTAGTGTTATGCCTTTCTCTTTATATAAAAGACTTGATTTGAATAAGTTCACACCTACTGAAATATCTTTGCAAATGGCTGACAAAACAACTGCCATACCTATCGGTATCTGTGAGGATGTGCCTGTTGTTGTTGCTAATGTTACTATTTTGACTGACTTTGTTATACTTGAGATGCCCGAGGACGACAACATGTCGATTATCCTTGGTAGACCCTTCTTGAATACTGCAGGGGCTGTTATTGATTGCAATAAAAGCAAGGTCACTTTTCATATCAATGGTAATGAGCACATGATGCACTTTCTGAAGAAACAATTCCAAGTGAACGGTATTAATGTTATTAAAAATCTCCGACAATCACTATTGGAAGTTTTCAACTACCGCTACCTACTGCCAAAAAGAAATATGAAATTCTTATTGTTGGGGACATTCATATCCCCATTGATGTAACTTGTGATTTACGAAAGTTCCTCGGTTTCATGCTAATCAAAAGTGGTTGTTAATAAGACCTGACCAACCTTATTAATGGATCACTTTTGAGAGATATGAAGTTGACAAATTTAGTAAGCACTACCTTCTGTCCCAACCTTTTATTTTCTATTTTTATTAGTTAAATAAATTAAAATGCCATGTTTTGTCTGTTTTCTGAATTTCTCGTGCAATAAAAATGACCCAAATTAAAAGTTCTCAGAATGCTCTGAAAATTTAATACGATTTTTTCTGAATATTTAAGAATTTCTGGTGCAAAAAATATCAGAGGGAGGTGCGCCACGTGGGCACAACCCACCTGGGCGCACCCTGGTGGGTTGTGGTCCCCTCGTGGCCCCCTCACTTATCACACACCACATCATCACCTACCTCCAGAAAAAATTCACCATTGCTCTCTCTCTCTCTCTCTCTCTCTCTCTCTCTCTCTCTCTCTCTCGGTTCTTGCTCTCAAACCCGCGGATTTCTATCTCTTTGCTCGAAGCTCCGTTTCTGAAACTGTTTTAGGGGATTGTTGCTTGGTATGCGACTCCACCGTTTTCCAATTAGTTTTTGCTTTAGTGGTTTATGTTTTGAATAATTAGATACTCTTGGTGCTGTTGTAGATGAGCTTGCAGGTTGAATTCTTAGATTTTAAGTAGTTTGAATGCTTGCTATGGCCTCTATGTATCACTATGAGTAGTTGCTGTCAATTTTGTGAAGTTTTGTTGATAAATTTTTGACACCCAAAATTTTTCAGAAAATTGTAGGCGAACATGATGAACCCTTTTGGAAGGAGTTCTTCGAGGAGGAGATCCTCGGGGGCATCTTCTAGTGACAGCTCCGCTCATTGGTCTTATGTTGAACCAAGTGAAAGTTCCATTCGAGATGCCGCCACCAAAACATGCCTATGGCCATGCGAACATTATATGGTGCATGTGGCCATTAAGGAGGAATTTTAGCAATATGTTCACAATGCCGGTCTCGGTCCCTACATTTCAGATAAGTGCGATCAACACCACACTCTCACTGAATCATTTGTCAAAGGATTTAAATTCCATCCCCGTGAGTCTAGTGTGTCATTTATGCTTTATGAGAATCCATTAACCATATCACTAGAAAGATTTGCTCACCACTGCAAATTTCCATTATGGGGTTCGCTTGACGAACCGCCAAGGGCTGAGTACCAATCATTCTTGACTAGTCTTTGCTACGGTGAGACAAGGGGAGTGGCGCAAGGTAGAATAAAGAGCATTCATTTTCCCACAATTCACTACTTTGCATTACTCAATGGGAAATGTATCATAGGCAAGCAAGATTGCAGTACACTTTGTGCTCCATACTTGAGCCTCATACAAATCGCTTTCACCGGTGATATAAGTTATAGCCTTGGGGCGATTGTTGCACGCAGGCTACAACATAACTCTAATAGTGGCTATTTATGTGGTGGAATTTATGCCACACGTTTAGCAAGAGAGCTGGGTGTTTCACCTTTGCCCTCTGATTCTATCCTACCCACGCACTATTTAGACTTTGATGCTATGAAAAATCATAAGATCCTTAAAGGAAATACTCATAATTTCACCTATAAATTGTTGTTTAACCAAGCATTTGTTGTGCACACATATTTGCCTACGCCTGGTCTTTTTGATTATTACAACAAGGAAAGATATTTTGTTCTTGAGAGTGAGGCCCGAGCACACAACATAGCAGTTGAGGCGGCATCGCCAGCCGAGGCATCCGCACCGAGAGCCTCCGTGAGCTACCATGCCGACTACTATCTAGGCTACTGACTGATTACCAAGTTAGGCTAAAAGCCTAAGCTTGGGGGAGTACGTGTTTCCAACCAACATTACATTCATGTTCACACATTTCGTTCCAATTGTCGGTGTCCACACTTTTTCATTGTATCTTCCATGTTAAATTTATTTTCTTGCTTTCTTCTTTTGTGTTTTAAAAACCCTTAGAAAAACCCAAAAAAATAGTTGTAGTTAGTTTACTTTCTATGCATGCTTAGTTGTTGCACTAAAAAGAAAACCCAAAACGATTTCCTTGTTCTTCTTTTGCTTGTTGGGAGTTTTCCCATGTAAATAGTTTTTCTCATTTTTGCTTTTCCCTTTTATTTGCTTGTTCAAAGAAAACCAAAAACTCCAAATATATTTCAGTGTGTTTCTCTAAATTTATTTTATTTTTATTGAGAGATACCGAGGAGAAGACCATGATGAAAATTTTGAGTGGTTCTCATTTAAATAATTGTTTATCTAACAAAGAGCCCATATTACCTTGTCGTCTCGTGTTGAATAAAATGTTTGCAGATTCCAGCTTAGTCCACGACACTCTTGCACTATTATTATTTTCACATCGTTCGGTCGTGCAAGTGAAAGGCAATAATGACGATATTCGATGAACTGGCCGTGGCAGAGAGAAACGGGTATGAACTCGACTTGTTCTGTTTTTTTAAATATGTTTAACCTAGTATCCCTGATTCAGCCCATTATGATTAAACATGTTTGCAATGACAATTATAGATTATAGTTTCTCATGGCATGCATATGTAGCTAGGAGTGGATAAAGATTCATCTTGGATATCAACATTGCGTTAAAATGATTGTGATGTAGTATGATGATATGGTATCCTCCTCTGAATGTTCGACTGGCTTGACTTGGCACATGTTCATGCATGTAGTTGAATCAAAACCAACATAGCCTCTATTATATTTATGTTCATGGTGTTCATATCCTACTCATGCTAGTGTCCAATGTTACTTATGCATAATGCATGTTCATGCCCGTTGTTGCTCTCTAGCTGGCTGCTTATCAACCTATTTGCTAGCCTTCGCCTGCACTAAGTGGGAATTCTGCTTGTACATCAAAAACCTTGAACCCAAGTTATTCTAGATGAGTCCACCATACCTACCTATATGCGGTATTACCCTGCTGTCCTAAGTAAATTTGCATGTGCCACCTCTGAAAACTTCTAATAAATATCCTTTTTGTGTGCCTGGGTCATTTATGGAACGACGGGAGGTGGTCGGTATCTTCCATGCTAAGCGGGTTTCTCAGATCGAGTGTTTATTCACTCGCTATCGCACGAGAAAAGTGCGGTAATAGGGATGCCCGGTCCCAAACTGCAAACAGAAAAAGCTTAAAAATAATCAAACAAAAATTCCCAATGGAGTCAAAACCTTTACTTTTATCGCTTGGGAACCGCCAGTAGCGTGCTTAGCATGGAAGATATTGATAACTAATGGTCGTGAAGTAAACAAGAAGGGTCCATGTCTCAAAATATCATTTACCTCTGTTTTAAAAACTTGAACTCTGGCACCGCTGCAAATCATTGCTTCCCTCTGCGAAGGGACTATCTATTTACTTTAATGTTGTGTCATCACCTTCTAAAATAAGCGCCAGAACCTGAGCACTGCTATTATGCTTATGCATTGTGTGTAGCTAATTTTGGGTGCATCATGACTGGATCTTCTCTACCATGAATTACAATGTTTAGTCGTTGCTTGGACTTTGGAGGTGCTCTGCATTTATGTTTTGCAGTCTCAGAAAGGGCTAGCGAGATACCACTTGTCGGGGGGAAGAACTGATCGTGCCCCACGAGCACCTACGGGACCTGGGTCCCTTTGTGGTTCGGAGGGGGGCGGAGATTGCGCAAAGGGCGGGTCGAGGCGATGCGCACGAGAGGGTTTTTACCCAGCTTCGGAGCTCTCCGGAGAGATAATACTCCTACTGCTGCTTTGTGGATTCTCTTCTCTTCTTTCTAGGGAGCAATGCGGGCTACAAAACCTAGCCTGGATGTGATGAACTAAGCTGGAGCTGGACCGAAACCAGCCGAACCCTCTCTACGTTGCCCTCGGGCCTCCTTTTATAGGCACAAGGGGTTACCACATATGGCAAGTAGACAAGGGTAAGATAGTAAAAACCTAGGTTGGTACACCGCTTTATACAAAGGTACAAGAATCTATACCTAACTCGACGGCAAGGGACAAGAGTCATCAATGCCCATCTCGGTCGCCCGAACAAAGGTAACAGGACCGTCAAGTGCACCTTCGCTCGCCACGATGGTAGCTTGTCGCCGCTTGTCGCTACTCTCCGCTGGCTGCACAGCTCGTCGACACGCCAGACATGGGAGAGCCCGTGGTGACACGTTGGCGGGTGAGCTGGAGCGGAGATGAAGAGAGTCGCCCGCCCGACAAGCGCCTTTGCCGCGCAGGAACCTTGTCGCGCTTGGGGTTCAGCGCCGCCAAGCCTTCCCGAAGCTCCTCTTGCCGGGCCTTGTTTTTTTGCCCGAGTGGCCTTCCCGCAAGCTCCTCTTGCCGGGCCTTGATTACTTTGTTCTTGAATGGCTCTAAAGGAGTCGATGAGGACCTTGGTGGTCATCAAGCCAGCCCGCCGTGGGCATCGCAGAATCGTCCGTGACGAGTTCGGGTACTAGGGTACCCTACTCTAGTACACCGACAGAGCCCCGGCTGGGTTACGACGGCGCTAAGCTCTGTTGGGCCAGGCCCAAAACAGTGCACGGGCGCGCGTGGTCTTGATTACGCCGTTATTTGCCTTGGACCCACCATGTCTCCCACGAACGGCACGCGTCGGACGTGGCGTCGTGGGGGTGATCATGGGGCTTTCTTTAATGGGAAAATCGAACACCGCCCCTCTCCCCTTTATAAGCGGGGGAACCGGGGCAGGACGCCCACTTGCCCTCGCTGTCAGATCGGAAAACCCCCGTCGCTTTCCCCTTCCTTCTCGAGTCCACAAAGAGCGACGCTCCGCCCCCTCCATTGCCACCGGTGCCACCCACGCCGTCGGCTTCTCCACCACGACCCCTATGGCTCAAGGCCGATAAGGGAAGGGCGTGAAATCCGAGGCGCAGCTGCTCATGGCGCTCATGGAAGGAGCGGGCCCTCTCGACCCCGCCAGCAGAAGGAAGGAGCTGGAGCTGTACTACCTCTTCGGTCGACGGTGACCCGGCGCATCCGCGACGAGGGTCATCTCCGCCGCCACATCTGCTAAGGTCTCCTTCGGTACCCCTTCTTTGCGATTTTTTTTGGTGCGGGCTCTGCCCTTTTTTCTGAAGTTTTTCGTGATGTCATGAACACCTATGGCCTCCGCCTTCTTGACTTCACCCCAACGCCGCCCTCACCTTGGCTGCTGCACATCTCTGCGAGAACTTTGTCGGGTCCACCCAAATGTCGCCTCTTCCGCCATTACTTCTCACCCAGCGTGAGAGAGAGAGAGCCACTTGCCGGAGGAATTGCATGGACCTCTAGGATCGGCAAGAAGGAAGCGTGCCTTGATGGAGAGTTGCGCAGCAAGTGGGAGGAGTGGAGAGCTGATCGGTGCTGGATCTTAGAGGAGGAGCCACAGCCTTTTACTGCCTGCGCCAAGACCCCCATAGTTCAAGCGGCAACGATCGGAGCAACTTGGCGCCGGAGGACGACAAGTTGAAGATTGCCACGACTAGGATCTTGCGCCCCGCAAGCAGGGCTCACCGTAGGGGCAGTTGGCGCGACTTCCTTCGCCACCGCATTGCACCCTTGCAGGAGAAAGGAGACCTGCTTGGGAATTCCGAACGCGGGCGGATATCATGAGGCTGCGCCCGGGCCTAAATTGGAATTTCACCACCACGAGCTTGACGGCATGCTGCGGAGCTGTTCAAGCCTGAAGCGGATAACCCTGGATGGTGCATGTTGCCGAGGGGAGTTGTGCCCTTGTGCAACAACTCGTCGCATGATCGCATCCGCGCGATAATGCCGTTGTGCGATTCCCATGGGATCATCCCAACTTGGCAGGAACCCGCCGATGACATAGTGCAGCAGTTCTTCGACGACTTGTCTGAAGTGCCGGTCCGCGCCGACGAGAAGAGGCGGCTCACCCGCGACACCATTGCTCAGGAGATGGCGCGCATCGCCACAAGGGTGGAGGAGGCTGCAGAGGCCGCTGCCGCCGACGCGTTTGGGTTCACAGTCGAGGAAGCAGAGAGGGCCGAGGCGGCAAGCCTTGCCGACCGAGAAGAGTTCATCGGTGAGGAGGAGCAGATCGAGCCCGACAACGACCCACGTGAGCCTGCCGGGGACGCCTCTCCTCCGCCGTCAAGTAGCTTAACGCAGGAGGAGCTCGCCGCCCCGCCAAGGAGACGTCTCCGGAGGACCGGAGAAACAGTGGGGGAGCATATGGTCCAACAGCCGCCTCGCCGCCCGACGCGCTCCACCGCGGCAAAATCTCTGCTGCTGAACGCGTCTATTTCGCCACGGCAACGGGCTCAGGGCCTTCTGGAGTTGTGGCCCCTGCACCCGCTAAGCGCCAGAGGGAGTCTTCTCCCCCAATCCGTCGCGCTGGAGCAGAGTTTGATCTCTCCGCTCTCAGCTCCGAGGAAGAAGAGGAAGAGTAAGATCTTGCCGCCGCTATTTGTAGTCTTCCAATTTATTGCTTTATCTTATATCTGACTGGTTCCACTCTGAACTTTCTTCTTCAGGGCATCAGCTCAGAGGGCGCCGAAGAGGGCCAAGACGCCGGTGGTCGCTGCTTTGAGACGACTCCACAGCAGCAGGGGGGGCACGTCTGGACTCCCTTGCCGGACCCGCAACCCTTCAACAGAGCAGCCCCCAACACAGCCCCCAGCGTAAGTATCTGGTATGCTTCCCGTGGTTAGGCGCGCTTGGGTGCTTTTCCGTTACTTATATCTGGTTTGTTGGATTTTGTAGGAGCAGAGCAGCCACATCATGGAGCACCGGAGGCTACCCCCGAGGTTCAGCCTCATCAGGAGGCCCCGGAGGCCGCTCCCGAGATTCTGCTTGCTTCAGCTACGCCCCCAAGGGAGAATTCTCCGCCAAGGGAGCACTCTCCGGCAAGGGAGGCTTCTCCGACAAGGGGAGCTTCCCCGACAAGGACTGGCGCCAACGACCCTCCGGTGGTGGAGGCCGTGGCCACAGGCCCCACTGCAGGTAACCTTCTTGTCTTGATAGTTTTCCTTGGGTTCTGCTCTTCCGTTCCCCTCTTTCGAATATCTGTTTGATTTGTGCTTCCTCCTTATGACCATCAGATCCATCTGCCGGAGATCTGATGGAAACCGAGGCTGCCGGCGAGGAAGACGCCGGCGGCGACAATGTCGACGCCGCCAATATGGAGGAGGAGGGAGCTGGTGCTGACAAGCCCGCCGGCGAGGAGGCTGCCGAGGCCGCTGGTGTAGAGGCTGGGGAGGAACCCGGTGATCGCACTGACGCCCCGGAGGCCGCAGGAGCGCTAGGCGCTGCGCCGACCGCCGATCCCCCGCCACCGATGCCGCACCAGACTCGAGGAGCCCCGCCCGCGCCTACCGAAAGCCGTGAGGGTGTCTTCATCAAGCTCCCATGGGCATCAAGCTCCAGGCGCCACCAAGGGGAGACCTTCGATGCGGAGCTGCTTGCCTCCGCCGGGCTGTCGCTGGTTGATGCCCCGAGCAGCAGAGCAGAACCCGAGGAGGAGCAGCTGCTAAGGAGGTTCTTGTCGCTCTACCGCGCCCGTCAAGCCAAACTGGAGTCTGTGGAGGCGCTTGTCGCGAGGGCGGAGCTGACTTGGAGAAAGCGTGGAAAGAGCTCCAACGCGCCAACAAAGAGACTCTCCGGGACATAGCAGAGGCTCGGGAGCAGCTTGCTGAGGAGCGCACGGCCTTTATCTTGGAGAAAGGCGAGGTTGAGGAGCAGCAGAGGCTTGCCGGTGAGAAGCTCTCCGCTAGAGAAGGTGAACTGGCGCAGCGGAAGATCAACCTCGACAGCTTTGAGGAAGATCTCGCCGCGCGCGAGCAAACGATCGGCGGGCCGCTTCAGGAGGCAAAGGATGCTGCCGCGGCTGCCGAGGCCGCCAAAGGGGAACTGGAGACGAGGGTGTCTCAGCTGGAGTCCACCCTCCAGAAGAGTGCCGAGGAGGTCACCGGATTGAAGCGCGAGCGTGAGAAGGACGCTTACACCCTCGGCGAGCTGCAGGGTCGTTTGGCTGAAAAGATCAAGGAGATCGATGCCGCCAAGGTCGTCAAGGCAGATCTGGAGCTGAAGTTGACCACCTTGACGGAGACGCTGAACGGCGTCAGGGAGCGGGAGACGGGCCTGCTGGAGAAAATCAAGGCCACCGAGGAGTTGCTGCCGAATGCCGTGACCGCCTGTAATAATCTTCGGACAGCATAATGCATTGGACGGAAGGCCTTGTGGACACCGCCACCGGCATCCATAATGAGCTGATAGAGTTGGGGATGACAGATCTTGGATATTCCACCGACGAGAACCTCCAACCCAGCGTCAAGCTCAGCCTTTTCTTCAAAGGCGTGTTGGCGGGTATCCGGCGGCTCCGGGATGAGGTTCCGAAGCAACTGGTGGAGGAATCCCGCCAAGTCTGTGCCGAGGCTCTCCAGAAGGTGTTGATGAAGGTGGCCTTCCGCAACCCAGGCGTCGACTTCTCCAAGGCCCTCAAGTCCCTGCCTCCATCCGCTGATGTTGAAGCGCTCAAGACCCTTGTCGCACCCATTGTGGACAGGGTGAGCGGAGTCAAGAGGCTCGAGGGCGGCCGCGTGGACTAGGCCGCCAAGTTTATCTTTCTCTTGTCGCTGTAGATCATGTTTAGGCGAAAAAGCTATTAGAT
The DNA here is from genome assembly GCA_021605205.1 of Aegilops longissima. Taxonomy (NCBI): domain Eukaryota; kingdom Viridiplantae; phylum Streptophyta; class Magnoliopsida; order Poales; family Poaceae; genus Aegilops; species Aegilops longissima. The sequence continues at coordinate 120,643,353 of CM038680.1, forward strand.
CTGTGACAAGTTATCATGTAATATACACTATCTTAGGCAATTGAATGCAATGTTATTTCCTTTACTCGATTTCTTCCCTTGTATGTTTTTACCCTACGCTTTTAGGGAAACTTGCCGGTGCAGGCACCCTTGCCGCGAGCGCCGAGTGCGGAACTTCAGCAGCCTGCTGGCGGGGTCGCTACCGACAAGCAACCTCGTCGCGGACTAGCCGCAGCTCACTTAAGTTGTTGAGCGGACTCGAAACAAAGTAAGGGCGCGACCAGTCACGACTTGGTTCCTCCGCACACAGGTTTTCCATACAAAGTACTTATCGTTCGAGGAAGATAACTTGAAAATTTAAAACTGGTCGCTTAAACTTAGCAACTTAGCTTTTCTGTTGTCCGTCTTCCGGCAAGGCGACAGTTCCTCGAGCGACGCCCACACCATTATCTCCTCCTCTCCCCCCCGGTTAACTTGTGGGTGGATGAACCTTCTTCTTGTTCGAGAAGAAAGAAGAGAAAAAGAAAGTTGTGGAGCCTAATGGCTCATTATCGCTTACCGGATGCGGGTGCTGCACAAGATGTTAGTAAACACATGCATATTTGATTACGAAAGCATGTATTAACAAAGATGTGCGCAACCATAGGCTTTACTGATGCACGGGGTCTGCGCCCGGCTTTGTACAAAGGATTACATGCAACAGCGGCAAGACTTGTACAAAAGGGTGGTTGCCGGAACGGGTTCCGGCAACCGCGCCTATGGGTAAAACTTGAAGATGCTCTATGTTCCCGGAATTGCTCACCGAAAGCCGCCTTCGATCTCAAATGGACAGCGCCGGGCCTAGTGACTCGCTTTACCCGATAAGGGCCCTCCCACTTCAAGGCCAACTTGTTGGAATTCTTGGCGGATTGAACGCACCTAAGAACAAGGTCGCCTTCCTCGAAGCTTCGGCATTAACTTTGCGGCTATGGTAGCGACGCAAAGCTTGCTGTAACGAGCAGCTCGTCAAAGAGCTCGAAGACGATCTTCCTCGAGGAGCAGCGTCATCTTGTCGCAGCTGCTCTTGCTCAAGCTCATCATAAGCGAGCACTCGAGGTGACCCAGATACGAGTTCCGTGGGGAGAACTGCCTCTGCTCCGTAGACTAGAGCAAAGGGTGTCCGCCGGTGGCTCGATTTGGCGTCGTCTGATCGACCAAAGAACCACCGCAGCTCCTCGATCCAGCTTTCTTCGCGCTTGCGCAGCCCGTCGAAAGTTCTGGTCTTGAGTCCTCGCAGCACTTCAGCGTTTTCCCTCTCGCTTGACCGTTGCTTCTCGGATGAGCAACGGAAGCAAAGCAGATCTTGGCGCCAAGATCTTGGGCGTCTCGCATGAAGGTGCGACTCGTGAACTGTGTGCCGTTGTCGGTGATGATCCGTTAGGAATCCCAAAGCGGCAAACAATTGACTGAAGAACTTGACGGCCGATCGTCTTGTCACCTTCCTCACTGGTTCCACTTCGGCCACTTTGTGAACTTGTCGATTGCGGCGCATAAGTATTCAAAGCCCCGACAGCTCGGGGAAGGGGCCGAGGATGTCGAGCCCCTGCACCGAGAAGGGCCAGGATAAAGGGATCGTCCGGAGAGCTTGAGCTGGCTGGTGTATCTGTTTTGAATGGAACCGCACGCTTCACACTTGGTTACTTGTGCGATTGCATCCTGGAGGGCTTCGCCGAAGAAACCTTGCCGAAAGCTTTGCCGGCAAGAGCTCTTAATGCCAATGTGGTGACCACATATGCCTCCGTATCTCCGCCGACAGCTTCTTCATCCATCTTCCCGCAAATACACTTCAATTTCACTCCGCTGAGTCTTCTTCTATACAGTGATGTTGTCAACAAACTGGTACATACTTGACTGCCGGGCTACTTTTTCCGCTTCTTCTTGCTCTTCGGAAGTTCTCCGTTTGAAGGAAATGGACTATCTGCTGTGCCCATGCCGGAGCCTCGTGGCTCGACAACAAGGACTAAAGGCTCATCTATCACCGCGGACCATCGCCTTCTACAGCAAGGACCTGCGGGTCCGCCGAGTTGATGATCCCCGCAAGCTTGCCGGAGCTAAGCTTGTCGGGAGCGCTTGCTTCAACGATACAAACTGCATGGTTTGTCGGAGCAGACTTCTCCTCGCTGATATTTGCGCTGGTTTTGGGGACCTTCTTGGCGGCGGCTTCGAGAGAGCTCTGCGGAAAGTAGTCGCCGAAACCAATTTTCTCTTCTTGCTCTGTCCTGTTGATGGTGTCACGGTTGGCTGAGTCAGCTTGAGCACAAAAATCCCTGGTTCCACAGTAACTTAAGTGCGGCACATTTGGAGAGGCCATCAGCTATATCATTCTGTGCTCTTGGAATCGTGTTCCATTTGCAGGCCTTCAAAGTGCTCTTCCAGCTTCCTCACTTCATCGACGTACGCTTCCATCAACGGACTCTGGTAATCTTTATTTACTTGGCGGACGACAAGTTGTGAGTCTCCCCTGACAATGAGCTTCTTAATCCCAAGGTCCACCGCAATCCCGAGACCGCAAGCAAGCCTTCAGACTCGGCAGTGTTGTTTGTTGCTTGTTCCTTGGGAAAGTGCATCCGGACTATGTACTTGAGGTGCTCTCCGGTGGGTGCGATAAGCAGACGCCGCACCGGCGCCTTGCAGCGAGAAGGCACCATCAAAGTACATCAGCCACTCTTTATTTGCCTCCTTGACGGGATGCTCGTCTCGAATCTCTTCATCCTGCGTCGGCGCCCACTCGCTATGAATTCTGCCAATGCCCTGCTCTGGATAGTTGAAGTGCTTTCGAACTTGAGACCAAAGCTTGACAGTTCCAGTGCCCACTCAACAATCCTGCCTGTTGCTTCTGGATTTTGCAAAATCCTCTTCAGCGAAAAACGAGTGACAACTGTTATCTCATGTGCTTGGAATTAATGGCGCAGCTTTCTCGAGGCCATGAGGAGGCCGAAAAGCAGCTTCTGCACACCAGAGTACCTCGATCTAGCCCCCTGCAAAAGGGAACTGACAAAGTAGACTGGGCGCTGCACCATCTCCTTCCGTATCTTGTCGCAACCCTGCGCTGGTCCGTCCTTGTCGGGACCAGAGCTTGACGGCGAAGCATCTTGCTTGTCGCTGGATGCGCCTGCCTCGGTTGCCGGCTCATCATCTGCCTCCCTCTCCGCTACTAACGCAGCACTAACCACTTGATTGGTCGCCGCTATATACAGCAGCAACTTTTCTTGTGGCTTAGGTGCGACAAGTATTGGAGCGGAGGACAGGTATCTCTTCAAGTCCTGCAGCGCAGCCTCCGCTTCGGGAGTCCATTTCATTGGACCTGCCTTTTTCAAAATCTTGAAAAAGGGCAGGGCGCGTTCAGCAGATTTAGAGATGAACCTGCTGAGAGCAGCCACGCAACCGGCAAGCCTTCTGACATCCTTGACGCGCGTTGGTGCTTCGATCCGCTCAATGGCCTTGATCTTGTCGGGATTGGCTTCAATTCCCCGCTGAGATACAAGGAACCCGAGAAGCTTGCCGGAAGGGACTCCAAACACGCACTTCTCGGGGTTGATCTTGAGGTTGATCTTGCGCAGGTTTGCAAACGTCTCATCAAAATCTTGAACCAAGGTTGCCCTATCTTTGCTCTTGACCACTATGTCATCCATGTAAGCTTCTACATTTCGGTGTATCTGAGGTCCAAAAGCCTCATGGACTACCCTTGCAAAGGTTGAACCGGCATTTTTCAAACCGAAAGGCATCCGTATAAAGCAGTACGTGCCACATGGTGTGATGAATGCGGTTTTCTCTTCATCCTCTTCTGCCATGAAGATCTGATGATATCCTGAATATGCATCAAGAAACGAAAGCAGATCGCATCCAGCCGTGGAGTCAACAATCTGGTCGATACGTGGCAAGGGAAACGGGTCCTTGGGGCAAGCTTTATTAACATCTGTGAAGTCAATACAAAGCCTCCATTTCCCATTAGCCTTGCGTACCACTACCGGATTGGCCAGCCACGTGGGGTGGAGGACTCCTCTGACAAGCCCTGCTGCTTCCAATTTCTTGATCTCCTCTGCTATGAACTCTTGGCGCTCCACTGCCTGTTTCCTAACTCTTTGCTTGACGGGCCGCACGTGAGGACAGACAGCTAGGCGGTGCTCAATTACTTTCCTGGGAACGCCGGGGATGTCAGATGGTTGCCATGCAAACACATCGACATTCGCCCGCAGGAAAGCAACGAGCTCACCTTCCTATTTAGGATCAAGCGTGGCACTGATGGTGAAGGTACCACCAGTGCCGTCCTCCTTGGCGGGCACCTTCTTGGTCTTTGGCGGAGCTGCCATCGTCTTGTTGCACTTGCCGGTGGAGCTCGATGGTGCGTCCTCGACGGTAGCGCAGCACTCCGAAGAGGTGCGCTTGACGGAGTGGGCAACAGAGCTCTTGCCGGACCTAGTGGTCTTCTTCTTCGCCCCGGGAGCTTCAGCGGTAAGTGGTTTGCTATCTGTCGCGGCTGCTGCATCCCGATAAATCTTGTCGGCGCAGATAAGCGCGTCTTTCTTGTCGCCATGGACAAAGATGACGCTTATCGGGCCGGGCATCTTGAATAGGTTGTATGCATAATGAGAGGCGGCCATGAACTTGGCGAGTGCTGGACGGCCAAGTATGCCATTGTAGGGCAATGGGAAATCGGCGACGTCAAACGTGACCCTCTCAGTTCTGAAGTTGAGCTCGCTGCCGAATGTTACCGGCAACGTGATCTTCCCTTTGGGCTTGCTCCTTCCTGGGTTGATTCCTTGGAAAGTACCAGTTTCTTCGAGCTCGCTGTTAGGGATTTGAAGTTTCTGGAGCACTGTAGAGGAGATCAAATTCAGGCCGGCCCCGCCGTCAACCAGCATCTTCGTGACCTTGAGGTTGCGTATGGTTGGTGAGACCAACATCGGTAAACACCCGACCGCAGTGATGCGATCAGGGTGGTCCTCAATGTCAAAGATGATGGGCGTGCTGGACCACTTCAGAGGTTTGCGTGACTCTATGGACGGTTCTGCTGCATTGACCTCACGCATCCATTGCTTGAGTTGGCGGTGCGAGGTATGCAGAGACGCACCACCATCGACGCAAAGGACCTCTGTTGCCTTTTGAAACTCATGCTCATCAGTCTCATCGTCCTCATCGTCCTCGTCATCTTCATCTTCATCTTCTTCCTTGTCGCGGCCACGGGGAGGTCTGTCTCCTTGCCGCTGCTTGGCCTTGCCGCGGCGTCCTCCCCGGCCGGGCCTCTTCTTACTTGCCGCACCTGCACCCTCTTGGGCTTTCTCCTTGTCTCGCCGCTCGTATTCAGCTTTTTGTTGCTCAACAAGCTGCTCGACTTTCTTGCAGCTCTGGAGATCGTGGCCCTTGGTGCGGTGGATTTTACAGTACTGCTTGTTGGAGCTGCTAGGCTTGTCGGCAGCCGCCACAGCTTGGCGGTCGGCGTCAACGGCAACCTCCTTGCCGGAGCCACCGGCCTTGGCTTGGTTGGCGGCACAATCCTTGCTGGACTGCTCGACAACAAGTACTTCTTGGTTTTTCTTCCTCCTGTTGTTCCGCCGCCGGCTATTCCTTGCCGGGGCGATCCCCTCACTGTCAGATTCTGCTCCCACACTCTCTCCTGGGAGTCTTCTCCCTTCTTCAGCGCGTGCACACTTGTCGGCCAGGGCGTATAGCTCACGACGCCTTTCACTTTGCACATTGCCATCTCCTCCTCATCCTGCGATTTCAGACATTCTGATGGAATGCACCGATCACTTCAGCAGGTGGACGCCCGATGTTGTAGTGCACTCGACTGAATCTTCGGATGAATTTGCGCAGAGACTCCCCCTTCGGGCAAGCAGGTGGAGATCACTCTCCGGCCATGAGGCTTGTGGTCACCGTGAAGGCGCCAACAAACTGGTGGCACAAATCTGCCCAAGAAGAAATAGAGCCATCCGGCAAGTGCATGATCCAAGATCGACGCTTGGCTTGAGCACCAAGGGAAGTAGTTGGCGAGGATCTTGTCGTCTCGTCCCCCCGCAGCTTGCACCGCGATGGTGTAGATGCTGAGGAACTCCGATGGGTGTGTCCTGCCGTCGTACTTCTCCGGCACGTCTGGTTTGAAGTTTTTCTTGTCGGGCCACCGGACTTGCCGCAGCTCACGAGTGAACGCAGGGCAACCCACCACAGACGGCAAGTCGCTGGTTCCCGGCGCGTGCATATCGACAAAGGGCCGCGCGCGGTCGATTGACGGCGCTTCTCTTCGGCGCTCGATACGGGTTCGAGCGTCCTCTTCTTGCCGTTCCCGAAGAACTTGGCGCTGGTCGCGACGAGCTCGCGGATCCGACGATGCTGTGGAGTCGCTGTCGAGGTAGATCCGGCGAGTCGGCGATCTTGGCCTTCGGGAAGGGGAGTGTACGGTGGGTGCACCCCCGCAAGTCTCGTCGCCATCGGCTCGCGTCTTGTCGCCGCCGCCCAGCGATTCTGGCGCTTCGGTTGCCGCGGGGCGTCGCCGCTGGCAAAGCCGATGAGACTCAATTGTGGTTCTCCACCGCCGACCTTTTATCGGCCGCCGAGGGTAGTCTAGTAGTAATCGAGCTCTCGCCAAGGCTTCCGCTGATGTGGTTGGCGGCAACGGCGACGAGCGAAGAACGGATATGCTCGGACTCTAACCAAGTTAGGAGGAGCATCCCCCCTCAGCGACCGTACCCCACTCGCATCGCATGCCGAGGTGCATGCGGTCTCGAGGGCCTCGGGATCCTCCAGCTTGGCCTTGATCCAAAGATCGATGGTGCCGCGGGTATCATGACGCTGTCTCGTCCCGCGCTTCTTGCGGCGACGCGTGCAGATTCGGATGCCGACGCCCGCCGCCGTTGTCCTTGGACCTGGCGGCATCGTGTGCTCCCTCGACGACGCCGTCCTCCGCCAGCTGCTTCCCCACCACCGACGGCTCCGGTAGTGGTGGGTTCGACGCGACGGCTCAGCTGCTGCCGAAGGCTTCTTCTTCGCGCCATGTCGACGAAGACGTTGATGGAGTTGCTAGTGCGACCGCGGACGAGGTTCACACAGCCTCGACGCCTCTACCGGGCGCGCCAAGGATGTCAAGGAAGAATTGATCGTGCCCCACGAGCACCCACGGACCTGGGTCCCTTTGTGGTTGGAGGGGGCGGAGATTGCGCAAAGGGCGGGTCGAGGCGACAAGACGAGAGGGTTTTACCCAGCTTCGAGCTCTCCGGAGAGATAATACTCCTACTGCTGCTTTGTGGATTCTCTTCTCTTCTTTCTAGGGAGCAATGCGAGCATAGTGACCCTTCTGCTGACACTTGTTGCAAGTGACCTCAGAGAGCGGACGGTGGTAAGGAGCACTTGACCTTGGAGCTTGAGAATTAGACTTGTTCTGATAGCTTGGGTTGGGTGGGTGGGAAGATCCACGGCCACCTGAGTTCTTCTGCTGGTAAGGCTGACGGAACGGAGGAGGGGGCAGGTAAAACTTCTGTTGCTTAGCTGCCACTTGAGAGGACGAAGAGGACTGAACTGCATCCCTGATTCTCTTCTTAGAAGCCTCACATTTGAGCTGGGCCGCTTCTTGCTTGAGTGCCATGTTGTAGAAATCATCATACTTATCCGCTCAAACAGCACAAGAGGTAATTGCAGATCTTCTCTCGCACCACCTCTGAACTGATAGATCATACTCTTTTCATCAGGTACGTCTTGCTTAGCAAAACGAGCGAGCTTCTGGAACTGGATATTGTATTGATAGACAGACATGTTGCCCTGCTTGAGATTGCGGAACTCCTCACGCTTGCTCTCAACAACACTTTTCGGAATGTGATGAGCTCGGAAATCACGGCGGAACTCATCCCAGGTAATGACACGACCTCCTCTGGAATCTTTGTATTGCTGGAACCACTCAGCAGCTTGATCCTTGAGTTGAAACGATGCAAACTTGACAAAGTCCTCAGGTCTGACATTGCTACAGTCAAAGTGCTTGCAGATGTCCACTAACCAATCATCAGCGTCTGTGGCCTCAACACAGAAACTGAAAGACTTCGGCTGATTAGCGAGGAACCCGTCGAGAGTAGCAAAGTGTGGCTGATTGTTGCCTTGACCTTGATTGCCTTGATTGCCTTGCCCTGATGCGTTCTTGCAAGAGCTGCAAAATCATCGAGCATTGGCATTGGTGGCTGCCATGATAGCTTGCCATGCCTCCGGAGGCGGAGGTGGAGGTGGAGGTGGAGGATTCGATGATCCCCATCATTGCGATCCGGATTCGACGCTGTTGGCGGAGCCATCTGAAGAGAGTGACATCCGTTAGTCCTTTGATAGACAAAAAATAGATAAGTAGAATCAACGGATAGAAATTGCAACATATAGTCTTCACAATAAACATTCAAACAAGAATGAACGAATGAATTCCAAAGTTAATCATCACACGTCCATTAAGGTGAGAAGCCACTTAGATAAAGATATGGAAACAACATCATCTTAGAAACAAATCGAATATCACAACTGAAAACAAAAGATTGGCTTCTAGAATGAGCCGAACAAACACATGATAGAGATTTACGCCCAAAGTGTTTGTGGTGGGGCCCACACGACACGACGATAACGGACGTCACGAATGACTAACAAGACGTCCCGAATCAGCATAGCCAAGGATTCTTTAAGACGCCTCGCGACCAATTGTAAATCGACCGTGAATGGGCGGACCACTAGACGTTGAACCCCAATCTCAAATCATACCTCTGTCGGAAAGAATATCCTGTAAGCTACTAGAATTCCCACCTATAAACTCCCCAAACTTTCTGGTTATGCAATCTGGTGTTGGGGATACAGGGACACAAAATATATCACCCAAACTAACAATACCTAGATCCAAATTGTATCCATCCGTCAACACATAACCAAGAAATCCTCGAAATCGTGTACCTCGACCTTCAAAAACATCCGTTATGCAAGTCATGGCAATACTCCCTTTTCGCCACAAGATCGGGCTATCGGGGTTATCTCACCAACAACTGCACAAAAGAGATTTCGATGTCGGTAAAACTCAGTATTCCGAATCGCAACGATAAAATTGTGACGACAACACCTCGGAGCTCAACTCCCGGGACACCGCCACAACCCCTAAATGTCGGAGGCACCAAGAACAATGTTCTCGCCACAAAACCATCGAACGATTCCAAGATACCCACGTGATCCTAAAAAAATTTAGTGAAATTTGAGGAGAGAAGAGTCAAAACTCTACGTCGATACCTCACAGAGCGACAAAGGACCGAGGAGTAAAAAGAATCCTACTCTCGATATATATAATCCTAAGACTCAAAACATTTTCCATTCTAGACTCAACAACGCCAACAAACAATCAAGTAGGGGCTCCTAAGTCGGGAAGGCTCGATTACCAACTTGTATCGCCCGATGCGGCTATATCTCCCACGTGTCGAGGCACGACTTAGAGGCATAACCGCATTGAAAGCAATGTCGCAAGTGAGGTAATCTTCACACAACCCATGTAATAATTAAGGAAAGAGATACATAGTTGGCTTACGATCGCCACTTCACACAAGACATAAATAAACATCCATCATTCAGAGTACACTCAAGGTCCGACTACGGAACCAAAATAAAAGAAGATACCCCAAATGCTACATGATCCCGAATCGTCCCAACTGGGCACCACTTGATCATCATCTGAAAAGACACATAGTAACGACCACATTCCTCGTCGAACTCCCACTTGAGCTCGGTTGAATCACCTGCACCGCCTCATCGGAACCTGCAACTGTTTTGAAGTATCTGTGAGTCACGGGGACTCAGCAATCTCACACCCGCGAGATCAAGACTATTTAAGCTTGTAGGAAGGACAGAGTAGTAAAGTGGAGCTGCAGCAAGCGACTAGCATATATGGTGGCTACTTCGCAAAATAGAGCGAGAAGAGGAGCAAAGCACGGTCGTGAAGCTAGTAGTGATCAAGAAGTGATCCTGAACTACTTACGTCAGACATAACTCCAACACCGTGTTCACTTCCCGGACTCCGCCGAGAAGAGACCATCACGGTTACACACGCAGTTGATGTGTATTTTATTTGAGGTCAACTTTGGGTTTTCTACAACCGGACATTAACAAATTCCCATCTGCCTCATAACCGCGGGCACGGCTTTCGAAAGATATTACCTGCAGGGTGTCCCAACTTAGCCCTTTATAAGCTCTCACGGTCAACGAAGGATATTCCTTCTACCGGGAAGACCCGATCAATCTCGAATCCCGGACTACAAGACATTTCGACAGCAATAAAACAAGACCAGCAAAGCCGCCCGATTGTGCCGACAAATCCCGATAGGAGCTGCACATATCTCGTTCTCAGGGCACATCCGGATAAGTCAAGCTACGAGTAAAACCAAGCCTCGAGTTTCCCGTGGTGGCCCATGAAGTCTGCTCGGTTCGGGCCAGCACTCGAAGGAGCACCGGTCCGGGGTTAAAATAAAGATGACCCTCGGGCTCGCGAAAACCCGGGGGAAAAGGCTTAGGTGGCAAATGGTAAAACCAAAGTTGGGCCTTGCTGGACGAGTCTTATTCAAAGCGAACTGTCAAGGGGGTCCCATAAATCACCCAACCGTGTAAGGAACGCAAAATCAAGGAACATAACACCGGTATGACGGAAACTAGGGTGGCAAGAGTGGAACAAAACACCAGGCATAAGGCCGAGCCTTCCACCCTTTACCAAATATATCGATGTATTAATTATAGCAGATATATGTATTGTGATATCCCCAACAAGTAATCATGTTCCAAAGAGGAACAACATCTCCATGTTCCAACAAGGAACAAACTTCAGCTTCACCTGCAACTAGCAACGCTATAAGAGGGCTGAGCAAAGCGGTAACATAGCCAATCAACGGTTTGCTAGGAAAAGGATGGTTAGGGGCTGACATGGCAATATGGGTGGCATGATATAGCAAGTGGTAGGCATCGCAGCATAGGCATAGCAAAAGAGCGAGCAACTAGCATAGCAAAGATAGAAGTGATTTCGAGGGTATGGTCATCTTGCCTGCAATGTTCTCAGAGTTGTCGAAAGCTTGATCCTCGAAAACGTTCTCAACAGGCTCCTCGTTCACGTAATCGTCTCCCGACTCTACCCAAAGCAACAACACAAACAAAGGAACCACAGTAAATCACGGTGCAATGCACAATCAACATGATGCAAAACATGGCATGATATGCATGATGGGATATGCAATGCCTATGTGCGCTCCGGAAGGTAAATGATGAACCAGGCATCAACTTGGCAAACCAAGCATGCCACTGGAAAGATGAGATGATTTTGGTTGAAATCGATATAAAGATCACCGGAATCGGATGCACGGTTTGGAAATGACAAGCAAAACAAGAATGGCGCAAATCTGCCATTAACAGCATGATGCCACTTAGCAAGCAACAAATAATTAAGCTACTGCAACCAAACGTATCAACAAAGCACGTGGCAGTGATCTACACATGATGCTCGACAAAAGATGAGCACTGAGCTACGACTAGTTCACATCATAACATGTTCAAACAAGCATGGCAAAAGTGCACAAAATATCAGGCTGGACATGTCAAAAACAGCATCAGGTTGCAATGTTCAGAGCAACAAAAGTACAAGCTACAGGAACTTAAAATAGCAAAACATGGCATGGCATGAATCTACTCAAAGCATAGATCAAAAGTCCTTTACTGACCATAAGCCAAAAAGGACTAGAAAATATAGTAACACCCATGTCAATATTGAAAGTCTCGTTAACAGATTCAGCAACATGGCATGTCAAAAACTGATAACGAGATGGCATGTTTACAAGCTCAATGCACTCACTACAGAGCCTCAAATGATAAACTAAGCATGCATACATCAATAAGACATGACATAGAAGACATACATGGCAAGAACACTAACATAGCATATATGGATCAACCACAACAAGCTAGGCAAAATTGAATAACATGTATACAATCTGCCAGGAAACATTTGATAGCAAAAGTAGAGCTCGATTGACTCAAGCTATGGCATCCCATAATTGCAAACAAGGGCATGGATGGATAGAGAAAGACATGCTTTACAAAACACCCTTACTGAAGTATCTCAAAATATGCATAGATCTCTTGGTATCATCAAGTTAACATGGCATCAAAATCAGCTAAAACAGGGCTGAAATCAGCAACATTAGGACACCTACTTTGCATGCTTGTGCTAGTCACCACATAGATCACAAAAATACATGGCATACACCCCTGGAAAGATGGCATGGCATTTTACAAAACACATGTAGGACTCAAATTCATAGGGTGCACACAATAATCATGGCAAAAATAACAAAAGTGCAAGTTCTGATAAAAATCAGAAACTAACATCACATAGCACACTTCCAACAGAATTTCGGGCATCAAGATGAGCTCAAATGAAAATGATGCAATGAGATGAAATGATCTACTCTTCGAGACGAACATTTTGACATATTATACGCGCAAAATGGATCTACGGATGCGAAGATATAGCATGTAGAAAATTGCACAAAAAACATTAGATGCAAAATAACTTAGAGAAAATAGGAGGGGGAGAAGTCAACGGGCTCTCGGCCCGAGGCCGGATCGGGCCGGATCGGCGCGGATCGGGCGACGGGCGGCTGAGAGGTCGCGGGAGGAGGCGGCTGGGCTCGGCGGGAGCGGGCGCCGAGAGCGAGGCGGCGACTCGGAGGAGGAGGCGCCGGAGGGAGGAGAGGTCCGTGAGGCGGCCGACCGGGAAGGCCGGAGGCGGCGGCGCCAGCGCGCGGCGCGGGAGGCGGCGGCGGCCGGGAGGCGGCGGGCGGCGCTGGCGGGGGCGGCGGCGGTGGCGGGCAGGGCCCGGGCAGGCCATGGCTGGCCAGGGCGCAGCAGCGGCGATGGCGGGGCGCCGGGGCGGCGTGGGCGCCCATGATTGGTCGGCGGCGGGCGGACGGACGCGTCCGCTCGCCCGGACGTGTCCGGGCGCGCGAGGGCGAAATAGCTAGGGTTTCGGGGGGATGATCCGGGATTTCGGGGAAGGTTTGCTTAAATAGGCATAAAGGGAGCTAGGAGAGTCCAAATGAGGTGTAGTTTTCGCCCACACGATCGTGATCGAACGACGGAGAGCATGGGAGTGACTTAGATGGGTTATTGGGCTGTTTTGAAGGGGTGTTGGGCTGCAACTTAAAAGAGGCCTCTGCGAGAGTGCGTTAACCGTTGGAGTACCAAACGAGCTTCAAATGACCGAAACTTGACCGGTGGTCTCGGTGGTATACCAAGGCCACTAGACAAACCTTGGTCCATTTCGAGAAGGTTTAATACCCGCAAGCGGAAAAACGTAAAAGGACCGCCGGGAAGATAGGAGTGCCGGATTGCAAAACGGACAACGGGAAAAGTGCTCGAAATCATGAGACGAACACGTATGCAAATGCGATGCACATGATGACATAATATAAAATGCATGACATGGACAAAATGCAAAATGAAGAAAACCCAACCACGGAGGGAATATCATATATCAATGCCGAAAATGGCAAGAGTTGGAGTTACAAATATGGAAAGTTACTTCCGGGGTGTTACAGCTGGAGCGGAGATGAAGAGAGGTCGCCCGCCCCGGCAAGCGCCTTGCCGCGGCAGGAACCTTGTCGCGCTTGGGGGTTCAGCGCCCGCCAAGCCTTCCCGGCAAGCTCCTCTTGTCGGGGCCTTGTTTCCTTTGCGCCCCGAGTGGCCTTCCCGGCAAGCTCCTCTTGCCGGGGCCTTGATTACTTTGTTCTTGAATGGCTCTAAAGGAGCCGATGAGGACCTTGGTGGTCATCAAGCCAGCCCCGCCGTGGGGCGCTACAACTGTCCGTGCACGAGTTCGGGGTACTAGGGTACCCCTACTCTAGTACACCGACACCACTATTGTCATATTGTATCATGGTTGTTTTGACAACGTGTTGCTGTTCGAGAGATCTTATTATTGCTCGCTAGATGACTATGTTATTGATATGAGTTAATATAATCTTTAAGAGTTATTGTCGGCATGATTAGTTATAATGTTGCATGAAAACTTGCGTGTTGTTTAAGCTTATTTATGCAAACAAGAGCAAAAGAGTTCGTAAAAGTTTTTATTTTTCACTTTCAGTTTATCCACTGAGTTGCTTGAGGACAAGCAAAGGTTTAAGCTTGGGGGAGTTGATACGTCTCCAATGTATCTACTTTTCCTAATGCTTTTCCTCTTATTTTTGACTCTAATTTGCATGATTTGAATGAAACTAACCCCGGACTGACGCTGTTTTCAGCAGAACTACCATGGTGTTGTTTTTGTGCAGAAATAAAAGTTCTCGGAATGGAACAAAAAATTGCGAGGAATTTTTATACAATAAAAGAGAATTTATGGAGCCAAGAGTCACCTAGGTCCGCACAACCCACCAGGGCGCGCCTACCCCCCCCCCCCCAGGCGCGCCCAGGTGAGTTGTCCCCACCTGGTGGACCCGCATACCCTAAAACCGACGCTATAATATCCTATTTTTCCAGGAAAAAAATCAGGGAGAAAGAATTATTGTGATCCACAAGACGGAGCCACTGTCACCTCCTGTTCTTCATTGGGAGGCCAGATCTGGAGTCCGTTTGGGGCTCCGGAGAGGGGGATCTTAGTTCTTCATCATCACCAACCCCTCTCCATCGCCAATTCCATGATGCTCCCCTCTGGGAGTGAGTAATTCATTCGTAGGCTCGCTGGTCGGCGAGGAATTGGATGAGATTTAGCATGTAATCTAGTTAGTTTTGTTAGGGCTTGATCCCTAGTATCCACTATGTTCTGAGATTGATGTTGCTATGACTTTGCCATGCTTAATGCTTGTCACTTTGGGCCCGGGTGCCATGATTTCAGATCTAAACCGTATATGTTATCACCATTATACCCATGTTCTAGATCCGATCTTGCAAGTTATAGTCACCTACTACGTGTTATGATCCGGCAACCCCGGAGTCACAATAGTCGGGACCACTCCCGATGATGACCATAGTTTGAGGAGTTCATGTATTCATCATGTGTTAATGCTTTGTTCCAGTTCTCTATTAAAAGGAGGCCTTAATATGCCTTAGTTTCCAATTGGACCCCGCTGCCACGGGAGGGTAGGACAAAAGATGTCATGCAAGTTCTTTCCATAAGCACGTATGACTATTTATGGAATACATGCCTACATTATATTTATGAACTGGAGCTAGCGCCGTATCGCCCTAGGTTACGACTGTCACATGATGAATATCATCCAACAAATTACCAATCCAATGCCTACGAATTCCTCTTATATTGTTCTTGCTAATAAGTTACAACTTCTATTGTTACTGCTGCACTTGTTACAAAACTATTGCTATCACTGTTATGTTACTATTGCTGTTGCTACTATTATCAAAACTGTCATACTACTTTGCTAATGATCACTTTGCCGCAGATAATTAATCTCCAGGTGTGGTTGAATTGACAACTCAGCTGCTAATTCTTGCAAATATTCTTTGGCTCCCCTTGTTTCGAACCTATAAATTTTGGTTGAATACCCTACCCTCGAAAACTGTTGCGATCCCCTATACTTGTGGGTTATCAGGGTCCCGAGGCCGATTCAATCAAGTACGTGTACCGGGCCCCTTCGGCGGAATTCATGTCTTCATCGGCAAGAGTGGTGTGTCGGAGCCTGAGCCGGATGCAAGCACCGACACCGTTGAGACGGCTCGGCGCGCGGGACCCGTCAAAATCCAACCTGCCCGGAAGTGTGCTGCCGTTAGCTTTGTTCATGGGGCGGATCTTGAGGAAGATTCTGTGTCTAGTAGAGAGACAACCGTCTATTCAGGTGATGAGTCTTCAACCGGCGAAACTGAGTCAATCTATCAACTACAAGACGGCGGGCTTGGGGGCTATTCCGATGGCGACAGTGTTCCGGAGCTTTATGAGCCACCGACTGTCAATGTCAAAACCGGCGGATCTCGAGTAGGGGGTCCCGAACTATGCATCTAAGTTCGATGGTAACAGGAGACAGGGAACACGATGTTTACCCAGGTTCGGGCCCTCTCTATGGAGGTAATACCCTACTTCCTTCTTGATTGATCTTGATGAATATGAGTATTACAAGAGTTGATATACCACGAGATCATAATGGCTAAACCCTAGAAGTCTAGTCAGTATGACTATGGTAATGAGTATCCCCGTTTCCGGACTAAGTCCTCCGGTTTATATAGACACCGGGAGGATCTAGGGTCACACAAGGTCGGTTACAAAGAAAGGAATCTACTTATTCGGCCGCCCAGCTTGCCTTCCACGCCAAGGAGAGTCCCGCCCGGACACGGGTGCAGTCTTCGGTCTTTGTATTCTCGCAGCCCATCAGTCCGGCCCATGGCTAACAGGCCGGACGCTCGAGGACCCCTTAGTCCAGGACTCCCTCAGTAGCCCCTGAACCTGGCTTCAATGACTAGGAGTCCGCGGCGCAGATTTGTCTTCGACATTGCAAGGCAGGTTCCCCTTTCCGAACTCGAGGATTGTCTTTGGACGTATCGACGTGTCCGGACCTGTAACACACACACCGCACACGACCGCAGAGAGAAGATAATTTTACACGAGTCCAATCCACTGACAAGTTTTATGTAACATGACATCACATCTGTCCGGTCTCGAACCGTTTTTCATCTACCGCTCCACGTTCCGAGACGTGGTTGTCATTGGCACGTCTTGTCAAAGCAGGGATCGTGTCCCCTTATTGAGGGATTCTCATCAATATGGGCATGGGTAACCCAACCGTGCTGTTAACACGGCCCTTGGGAATAGGCGAGTTTCAAGGCGGGTGAAGAGGCGCTTGATATTCGCGACCCTTTATAAGGGGATAAGAATCCACCCTTATCTACTCACGCCTTCTCCTTCCTCTGCCCTTCCATCCTCGAGCTCCAGCGCCCAAGTCCTCATCTTTTTCCATCTCCGAAAAACATCCGACCATGTCCGGATCCGGAGGTCAAGGAAAATGGATGGTCTACTCTTTCAAGGAGAAAGACATTGCCGAGCTTCGGGCGGCCGGGTATTTGGCGAAGGAAATCGCCCACCGTCTTCCAGCCCAGGGTCAAGTCTTCCCCACGCCGAAGCCCAATGAGAGGGTGGTATTATTACGGGATACACTTCCATAATCTATCCCCGAACTCTTTCCTCAACATCTCGGCGCTCATCGTCATGTGTGAGGCCTTCCTCCGCATCCAACCCCACTTCGGGCTGTGGCTCAAAGTCTTCAATGTGAAGCCGAAGGTAGTGGACGACCAACATGCGGAGTGCGGAGGAGCCATGGTGAGTAAGCTGGCTAATGTCTCCCGGCCAAAAAGCACTTTCGTGGAGACTGTCAAGGAATGGCAAAAACAATGGTTCTACATCACAGAACCCCGCGGCACAAACTGGGCTGCAGCTGCCGAATTCAGCTTCGGCGCTCCCATGCGACTCACCTCCTGGATCGAGAAGAGCCCGATCTGGTGTTCGCCAGACGATCTGATAGCGCTGCAGACGCGCGTTCAAAGCATGGTGGACAAGAATGTCAAACTTGTCGATGTAATCCAAGTGATGCTGGTTCACTGTATCCTCCCTTGCCAAAGCTGAAAACGCCCCCTTTGGGAGTTTAATCTTAGGAGGCACCAAACCCTGGAGAGGCTCTTCGGAACGACTCACGAAGATGCCTGGAAGTTGCTCTTTAAGGGTGATGAGATACCGCCAGCCACGGATTCGGATCGTGGGCACGACATTAACCATCCTACCAGTGAGGTAAGTTTCTATCGCGTCCTCTACTTATTTGCTTCAAGGAGGATATCTGAACTTTTACTACATTACCTCTTCAGGAATGGATGGAGAGGGCGAATCGGATCCAGTGTCCGGCTCCGCTACCTGAAGAACCAGTCATTCCGCCTTTAGCGAAGATGCTGGTGCCGGCGCCCTATACAGCACCAGCGAAGAAGGTCTAGGGGAAGGCCAAGTGGGGCCGGAGTGGCCCCCATCGCAGGAGTGCTTCGGACGCGATGTCCGAAGACAACACCCGCTCCTCCGCTGCCGAAGATGACGACGATGAGGAGGAGGAGGAGGAGGAGAACAACCCTCCCCCTGATGGGGGAAGGAAAAAGAGGGTGGCCTCCACGAGCCTGGAGGCGGGGACGTTCAAGAAGGGGAAGGGCTCCTTCGCGGATAAATCCGCGTGGGACGTCAACAGTAGTCCGGAGCGACACCCCCGCACCAAGCCTCAGGCTGCTTCGTAAGTGCTATGACTCCCGCATACCCATATGTCCAGCCTCTCCATTTCAATGTATTGACATGGCTACTTATGATGTTCCAGTCCGGCCCACGACAGTTCCCAGCGATCCTCATCAAGAGATTCGTTGGACCCACAGGAGATGGCCAGCGAGACACCGCCAGCCGCTTACTCTCCCAAGGCCATAGGGGACGACGAGGCGCTCTCCCAACGGACCCTCCCAGGCCGGGGAGAGGCTCAAAAAGCGCCCGAAGGCGAAGCCCCCATCGCCGACCACCAGGGGGAACCAATCCCCCGGTAGACTGGGGAGGAGGGCCGTACTCAGTTCGGCCCTCAACCGGACTTAATTTCGGAGACCGATACGGCACCAGAATCCGGCACGCAACCTCCTTCGGAAGAAGGGGGTATGCCTATTCCACCGGTGACCCTTGTCCAACCAGGGGCACCAGATGATCTGCTGGAAATGCTGCGAGGCGCTTCCATTGTGGATTAGCATCGTGTTCTTATGGACACGGTGATCGAAAGGGTTCAGTCTGCCAAGAGCGGACTAACCGAAACCTCTGATAGCTTCTTGACAGGTTTTGAGGTGGCGGCGAAAAAAGAGAAAATCCCCATATAGACAGTAGCCCCTGAGACACTGTCTGGTGTTCGGAAAGAAAAGCCAGACAGAGGATCATTCCTTTATCGCAGGGAACTAACGAAATTTGTCTGGAATGCATATGCAGGCGTCGCTGCTGGCCACGGCCTCACATGCTGCCGAAGTCTCCGAACTTAAGCGGAGGCTGGAGCAGGCCGAGGAGGAGCTCGGCCAGGTGAAGAGGCAGCTCCAGGAGAATCAAGGTATGTAATAACCCAAGAAGTATTCGGAAAGAGTAGGATGTTATATACTGACCTAAGTGTCTTGATATAAATAGGAGCAACGACGGAGTTCGAGGCCCTGAAAAAGGCCCTGGGCGAAGCCGAGTGGAAGGCCGTCAAGGAGCAGGCTGCCCGTAAGAAGCTCAAGGCCCGGGTCAACGAGGTCCAACAAGAGCTCCATGACGCGGTGAAGAAGTGCGAGACCTTGGAGCGTGACGCATCGGCTAAGGAGGCCAAACTTTCCAAGGCTCGTCAGAGCACGGAGATGGCCCGGAATGAGGTCCAGGGCGCCCCCAAGAGATCCAAGAGGCAAGGAAGATCGCAACGGGTAAGGCATTCAGTATGCAAAGCAAATATGCGGAGAGGAAGTATCTTTTACTAACCCAGATTGGGAGTTCTCCTGGGGCTTTTGCTGATCTGCCGTGAAGTGTGTCCGACCCCGTGGAGTTCTTCTGAGCCGAAGAAGGGAGCTCCACGGAGAATCTGGTCGCAATATCTTGCGCCAGAGCATCCCGCGCCCTTCACCGATCAGCTGAAACAGCTGGTGGAGCTGCATAGGGTGGCCGAACTAGCCATGAAGGATTTGATAATCCAGCTATGGCCAGCCGAAGGTATGCCCGACAACTACTTCAGACTTGTGAGGCGGCTGGTGAACGCCTGTCATCGGCTGGACATCGTCAAGCGATCGGTCTGTATTGAGGGTGCTCGTATGGCCTTCGCCCGTTGCAAGATGTGGTGGGCGAAGATGAACGCTATCGAGCTGGCCGGGGGCCGCCAGAGGGCAAGGAGCACCGTACACCCGAGCGCTATTTCGCGAATGTCTTGGAGGGGTCTCGCATTGTAGCAGCGCAGTGTGGGCAGGACATTATTTTTGAATGAATACATTCGTGTTGTCTTTGCCTTGTATAGTGAAACAAAGTTGGTTTGTAATATAATGATTGTTATGTTTTTAATTTTACCTCCTGTGCGGCCGTGTTGTATGAAATCTGAGGGTTGGCCAGTCGTCGGCTTCTGCCGCCACGTAGGTAGTACGGGGGTGTTCGGGATGGAATCTAAACAATCTTGATCCAATTATATGGTCCTTGAAGGAGTTGTTTAGCGCAATGAACCAGGCAACCAGAATATTCGGCTTTAACGCCCTCACTTAGCCATAGGTGTTCGACAATAAAAACATGGACGCAGCCCTTAGTTTTCGAACTAGAGCGCTATAAGCGTCTGATCGGGAAGTACCGATCCTTCGCGTAATGCAGAAGAAATCTCTAACGATTTGCAACCTCCAAACAGCTGACCAGCTCTCGCCGCATCATGATAGTCAATTTTCGGCTTTCTCTACTGAGGTGCTCCTTTGGATAAACCAGGGCACAATCGCAGTAGTTCTCCCTTTACTACCTTAGCCGATATAGCGGAACATAAGGTAGCAAGCACAGGAGCCGGGCAACCCAACTATTGACCAAAGACATGATTCGGAGCCAATGCATATAGTGCTAAATTCAAGGTGCCGAACTATACTGTAAAAAGTGTTCAGACTTTGTTGCCGTAGTGCGGGACGCTATGAAGCCCCTGGCAAAGTGAAACGTACAACCGTGTACGGGTGCTATCTGATAAGCTTATTAATAGTAAAAAAGGAAAACTTAAGAGGAGCAAAAAGCAATGAGCAGGGGCCCTAAAATTTGGGCCGCAAACTGTTTCCATTATGATTTGATTAATACGTCAAAGCGCATTGGTACAAATGGTATGATGGGCAACGGGGTATTTGACATGCCACGACCAAGGGAGAGCTGCGCGTGGGACCTTGGATACGGGTAGAGTGGTTGTTGAAGAAACCACTTAGAAATTTCCCTCTACGTCCGAGCTGACTACCGGCTTGGTGTATTTGTCCTTTGAAAGGATCCGTAATCAAGTCGTCTGGGAAGGCCTCTGGAAAAGAAACCTGAAAAGCAGAAAAGAAATAATGAAAGTATATGTGTCCGGGAGGGGTCGAGCCGTATTGCGGATCACTGGCTAGTTGTGCCTCCATCGATGCCC
The DNA here is from genome assembly GCA_021605205.1 of Aegilops longissima. Classification (NCBI taxonomy): domain Eukaryota; kingdom Viridiplantae; phylum Streptophyta; class Magnoliopsida; order Poales; family Poaceae; genus Aegilops; species Aegilops longissima. Next base: position 120,664,490 of record CM038680.1, read on the forward strand.
ATGGGATTTCTAGTGCGTAATTATGCACGCGTGGTACGAATGCCACTACCTAATCGGGGCTGGGACGGAGGCCAAATTGCTAATCGAGCTCTTGATGAGCCGAGTTGTCCTGTTGCAGCGTAGTCCAGACCCTCTTTACGATGTCCAGGGGCTCGGCAGCCGGATTACGGTTCTGCTTGAGAAGGCCGCTCTGTACTTCTATTGCTAGGGCGGCGGTGTGCTCCTCTGTATGGAGGGAGCGTTCCGTGTTTCCGTTGACCATTATGACGCCGCGTGGACCGGGCATCTTGAGCTTAAGGTAAGCATAGTGCGGCACCGCGTTGAACCGAGCAAATGCAGTCCGTACGAGCAGTGCGTGATAACCACTACGGAGTGGGACGATGTCGAAGATTAACTCTTCGCTTCGGAAGTTGTCGGGGGATCCGAAGACAACCTCTAGTGTGATTGAGCCCGTATAGCGGGCCTCTACACCTGGTATGACTCCTTTGAAGGTAGTCTTCGTGGGCTTGATCCTTGATGGATTGATGTCCATTTTGCGCACTGTGTGTTGATAGAGAAGATTGAGGATGCTACTAGGTGGGTAAAGGGAGCAAACGCAACCGTGGGTGGAACCCTTCGTGGGTGGAACCCTCCGTGGACTCGCGCAACCGTTACCCTCTGTGGGTTGAAGTCTCGATCAACGTGGATGTATGATAGCACCACATATCGGAACCACACCAATAATCTCCGTGTCTACATTGCGTTTGCTCCCTCCAAACTCCTCCCTTTACCTTCAGAGGATCAATTGATCCTTGATGGATTGATGCCCATTTTGCGCACTGTGTCTTGGAAAAAGGCCGAACAGAGGATCGATGACATTTGTAGGAGATAATGTACTTTTCTATTTTGAGAAACGGGCTTCACTGTTAGCGGCAACTGCCCATGCTGCCGAAGTATCTGAGCTCAATCGTAAGCTGGGGTTGGCCGATGAGGACCTCGTCCGTATCAACAAGAGGTTTGATGAGGCGCAAGGTATGTTTCATATACCTCGTTCATGCCTGTATTGATATGCCGACTCCGATTCAAAGCTCATGTGCTGCTATGTGTATGATTGCAGGCAGTGCTGCTGTGGTCGAGACCATCAGGGGTGAACTTGCCCAGGGCAAGGAGCAGGCAAGGGTGAACAAAGCGGCCGCTGATAAAGCGGCCAAGGACTTGAAGTCCAAACAGGTCGTCCACCGCCAGTACGAGGAGCAGTTGACTGAAGTGGAGCAAGCGCTCAAGGACGCCGCCAGCAAGTGTGAGTCCCTAGAGGAGAAGAATAAAGCCCAGGAAACCGACCTCACCAAGGCCCTTCAATAGGCCAAGGAGGCGCGGACCGAATCCTGAGCAGCTCGCAAGGAGATCCGGCAAGCCGAACAGATAGCGGTTGGTAAGCCCTTTCTTTTACAGACTAAATTTTGCAGTCCAAGGTATGCCTTGCTCACTCGACTGTGGAGTTCTCCAGACGCCTTTCTGGTGTTGGGGATATGCCCTAGAGGCAATCATGTATGATGATATTTCCTATGTGTTTATGAATAAAGATATTCCTTGGACATTATCAATGATGTGTATCAGCAAGTACGTGACTTGTTTGTGGGACTATGCATTGTATGATGACTGTCCTAAAAGGTCCCTAGTTGAAAGGGCTATGTGGATGCGCAACCGATTAGACTAGCATATGACATGGTCGATGGCTTGGTCTCACTAGCCCTGGAGCATTGGATGCTAACCGGATAATATGGACTTGGAAAGGTCTGGTCGGATTTGACGTAGTCGGATCCGAGTCGAGATAAGGTTCGAGTCGGACAAACCCAACTATGAGACGCAACGATATGTCATATGTGAGTCTCTAGTACTACATAAGTTCTATGTCCTAAGACCTGAGCTGGCACATGTACTCGGGATGGTGACAGACCTGCTTTGGGCTGACCAAACGCTACTCCGTGACTGGGTAGTTATAGGTAGGTTTCGGGCTTGTCCAGACCCATGCTGCGAGACATGGTCGAGCAAGATGGGATTTGCCCCTCCGACTAGGAGAGATATACTCTGGGCCCCTCGTGTGATCTGACCAGGATAAGCATGGCCATGCGACAAGGATTATGAGATAATCCGGTTTGTGGTCGGCATCACTGGAACGAGAAAGTGGTCGGGCTAGCACAAGGATCACAGACTCGCCTTGAGCTCGACAACATATATCGTGTGGCAAAAGGAATGGAAGTATGATGTACAGGTTCGCCTAACCAACTTCCTAGTCTGCTTGGTGTTCGTCATGCCTTGCTAGGGGCCGCTACCAACCATGCAGTTCGGAGGTGATCCGAACTGCAACCAAGCCGGACCTAAGGGGTCACGCGCTTAAGGGAAGGAACCTATGAGGTCGGATCTGAGGACACTGGTCGGATGTGACCCAAGCTGTATTCGGATTGTGGCCGAATAGACTTATGGGCTTTAGGATACGTGCGAGGCCCAAGTGTTGAGCCCGCGATGCCTATATAAAGTGGGGTGTGGCACACTCATGCGGTTGATCGCTTTGGCGCTGTCACTAGGGTTTGCATGTGTTGCGAATAGACACCTCCACTCGCCGTCGGTTCTGTGATCGGACCTAGCAGTCCGCCGCACGACGTTCCTCCTACACGCGCGGATACCGTTAGAGGCGATGCAATTGAGCCGCTCCAGCGAACCTGTACGTAGGAACCGATGACCGGCTGTTCGAGGGAGATCGCACGAGGAGGAGACGAACCACGCAGACGTGCTGCCCCAACTCTTCTTCCGCTGCACAGCACTGCGTGTCTAGTGGTAACGAACTGTGATCCATCTCCCGTAGCATGTTCCTGGTTGTTCTGCACGTAGGAAAATTTTAATTTGCAGTAGACGCACCCTACCGTAGAACCCAACAGTGGTATCAGAGCCTCTGCTGTAGGATTTAGATTCAAATCGTATGCATATTAGATATGTGGAGGTGGCAGATGAGACGTGTCATCGTTTAAGAGATTGGCTATGTGCACGGTTGATGAGATCAACTGCACATGGGGATCGATGAGGCTATGCTTTCTGTCAATCGGGATCGATGAGGTCGTGACACGATCTACCCCTACCGGTCAATATCTGCCATCGGGGTTAACAGTGAAACGTAAATACGAACCGGACTCGCGATGATCGATGAGATCGGTCAGATCGGAAAATTCGGCGTTATCCGCCGTGTGCTTAGCGTCGTGTATTTCGTACCCGACACACAAACCAGTAGAATGTGATTCTATGCATAACTTTGTTTTGCAGGTTTGATGTGAGTAGTATGGCTCATGTGTATGTGATGCATGTGTGTAAATTATACATGGCCTGCGTGTCATGTTTGTCAGCCGGCAGGAGCCAAAGTGCTATCATTATATTGTATAACGACCTGCATGTCAACTTGTGACTCTATGTAAAATTCATTGCTAGTTCTAGTAGTTGGATAATAGAGATCAGGTTGGTGGCTTGGCGTCCCGGCGTGACAAACAAGATGGAGTTCCTAGATGGTCATCAGAGTCGGAGCCTACCTGGAAGAACGTCCATGAAGGAGCCATACTATTTTACAATATATGTTTATTTGTGATTGTTATGCTTCTTGTTTTCTATGCATGTTAGAATGGTAGAAAGATCCCTCATGAATATCAAGCGAATTGTCATCCCCGATGTTGCACCTTCGCACGTCAAGTACGTCTAGTAGTGGGCTCATAAAATTGAGGTGTTGCTGGGTGTCCTTGAACTGAAGGGTTCTTGTCGGACATGGACATGCTCTGCATCAGGTTAACTTGACAAGGCTATCAAAACGGTTTTGGGCGATGTGGCAAAGAAGGTTGGGGGCCGAGGTATGAGATACCTTCCCGACTGACAGGAATCGTATAGAGATACGATTAGCAAGGAGTTGCTTACTAGATAGGCATGTTGTCTAGTAGTGATGCTAAAGCTCACTAGTCGCATGCGCTAGTCGGATCCTGAATCACTGAGAGTTTGTGGAGGGATGCCAACTTCAGTGGGAGTATTTCTATTTAAGTCTAGAATTACTCTACATAAACACATTGCTTAGTGATTGCATATTTTTTTGTTGTAGATCAATGGCACCACCTACTCAAACCAACTTTGCATTGAGATCAATTCTGGAAAAGGATAAACTGAATGGAACAAACTTTACCACCTGGTATAGAAATCTGAGAATTGTTCTCAAGCATGATAAAAAGGAACATGTTCTAGAGGATCCACTTCTAGAGGAACCTGCCGATAATGCTAATACCACAACTAAGAATGCCTACCAGAAACTCGTTGATGAATCAACAGAGATCAGCTGTCTGATGCTGGTGTCAGGACCCCGATTCCAAGTCACATCGATCTAGCCGGTAACACCTCATATCACTTTGCGGCCTCACGCACGGTATTCCCACGGGTGTCGCCTTACCATGGCCCGGGACCGTTTGCGTCTTTTGACTCACGTATATGTAGTGTCACTAGCATCCATATGACAAAGAACCCGGGCCGACATGGCTAGTCGTGAACCCAAAGCGGCACTAACCCATGGGGACAGGCATACATGAATCACATCGAGCATGTCGGTCATCAACGTATGAATTCGGGCTGTAGCACTAGGCTAACAGGACTCCGGTATCCCGGGCTGTAGTAGGCTAGGCAGGACTCCGAATATCACCGCGTGACATTTCCCGAAGGACGTACATAGGAACGAAGTGAAACACATGCCGGCCAGTCAAGTGTCCAAGCAGTAGTGTTGGGCTAGCAGGACTCCGGTGAACCGGGCTGTAGCGGACTACTATCGCTCAGAAGCACGAGACTACATTTCCCCATATGAGAGGCTGCCAAGGATAAACAACTAGATTGTCGGATCCCACACATACCAAGCATTTCAAACATACACACAATATGCTCAATATGTGTAAATACAACATGGCATCACAACATAACTATACGACTCAAATATTTATTCATTAGGCTCCGAGGAGCGAGATATTACAAACATGGGTCTCATGACCCAACACTCAGAGCATACAAGTCAAAGCACAAGCGGAAGCTTAACATGTCTGAGTACAGACATCTACAAATGAAAAAGGCTGAGAAGCCTGACTATCTACCAGATCCTGCCGAGGGCACAAGATCGTAGCTGAGGTAACAAGCTAAACGTCGAAGTCCAAGCGGGACTACTAGCGAGACTGACGTCTCTCTGCAAAACATAAAATAAGCAAACGTGAGTACAAATGTACTCAGCAAGACTTACATCAGAACTAGCTACATATGCATCATTATCAACAAAGGGGGTGGTGGAGTTTGACTGCAGCAAGCCAGCTTTGACTCGGTGGCTATCCTGAACTACGACTGCAAGTAACTCTTTTGAGGTGGCGCACACGAGTCCACATATTCACCATATCAATACACCACTATGGATCCGCTCCCTTCTCCCTACGAGAACGCCATCCATAGCACTCACGCTTATCTTGCGCATTTTAGAGTATCCACTTTCACTTGTCTATGAACTGATATAGGAAACCCAGAAGTCCTTTTCCGCGGACACGGCTATTCGAATAAATCATATTAACCCTGCAAGGGTGTACTTCTTCACACACGCTCTCACCACTTATCGCCGTTTACACGACATGTACTCGGCAACCTTCAAGCGGAAGCCCAGTGAGGGTGTCGGCCACGGCCTACCTAACACTCAAATCCCTAGTCCAGGTTTATGGCCTATTCGGGTTCGGGCCCAATGCATGGTAGTAACTGTTTCATGGATCAAAAACACAGAACTCAGTTCCTGAGGATGGCTGCAATGAGACAACCCACCATGTACTCCTACATGGCCTCTCACCGCTACCTTTACCAAATCGTGTTCACACACTTAGCTCACACACAGTGGGACATGTTCACACAACCATTCAATTCATTCCGATGAATCGACTGACTCAACTCTAAGCAGTAGCAGGCATGACAAACAAGCATGAATGAGTAGGCACAACATGGCTCAAACAACTCCTACTCATGCTAGTGGGTTTCATCTAATTCTTGTGGAATGACAGGTCATGTAGAGGATAAAGGGTTCAGCTACACGCAGCAGGTAACACATGAGTCGTTGTTGTCCTAATGCAATAAAATAGAGCAGGAGCGAGAGAGTGGGATTATATCGGAATGAACAAGGGGGTTTTGCTTGCCTGGCACTTCTGAAGATAATATAGTTCTTCAATAGTGTCATCAAACTCATCGTCGGAACCACGTCTATCGAGAGGGGACAAACACCGGCAACTGAGAAAGAAACACAATCAATGCAATGCGCAATATGATGCATGCTCATGACATGGCAACATGCTGGTGTTTTGAGCTAATGCAGCTAACAACAAAGTTAAATGAAGTTGGTTTGAACCCTAAGTTCAAATCCAAACTCCATATGTGAAATTCAAATGCCATTTCTATGATTTGTGCTAAATAGCAGCTATAAGTTGTTTTAACATGCGTGAAAATGGTACAGATGGATAGATTGGATTTTTCTGATCATTTTTCATATATAACTTATTTCAATCTGAGTTACGGTTGAATTTCTATGATTCATTGAAGTTTAGGGCATTTTCTGAAATTTCCTAAAAAGAATAAATCCAGAAAATGATTTATGGCGTCAGCACCACGTCACTGTGACGTCAACAAGTCAACTGGGTGCCCTAGGTCAAACCTGACCCGTGGGGTGCATTGGTCAGTGAGACATACACTAATCCCGCGTTGACTCGGGCTTTGACCCGCTGCGGGGCCCGTTGTCAGTGTCTAAGGGTGGTTTAGCTGGCGGCAGTTAGCGCTAATTACGCGGCCACGTCGGCACGCCGGGGTTTGGCTGGCGGCGACCTAAAATGCGGCGGCAACTCGCCGGACTTGAGCTGCGGGCGACGGCTGGAGGCGCGAAGGCCACCAGGAGGTAGCCCGTGGCCGCACGCATCCAGGGGAACCAACGGAAGGGTGCGGGGTGGCCGGCGTACGCCGGAAGCGAGGTTCTGGCGGCGGCCGGAGTTCGGGCGCCGATGAAAACGACGACGCCGTGCACGGGAGGATCTACGGTTAGCACCTACGCGTTCTATGAGAGCTCACGAACCCAACGGAGGCACGCACGGAACCAAAAGGCCACCGGAGCCTCGCCGGCGATGAGCTCGTGCGGCGGCGTGCTGTCGGGTGCTCACGGGGCGGTGGCTAGAGGAAGCTAGCGAGAGGGGGAGGTGAGGAAAAAAACTCAGGTGCTCACGGTGATGTCGTAGGGAGGCTCAGCGCGCTCGGGGACGCTCGGACGGCGGCGAATCGAAGGTGAGGTTGCCGGCGGCCGAAGGTTGAAGACGAGCTCGAGGGCGCCGCTGCGGGGCTTCCGGCGGGGCGTGGCTCAGTGAGGGGGTCGAGGACGGAGTGGCGGATCCTCCGGCTGCTCGGCGAGGTGGGAGGTGGTTGTGGCCTTGTGAACGGAGTCGGTGGCGGCAGTGGCGCTCGGGCTCTGCAGGAGAAAGCAGAGGAGGGAGGGAGGCGGCGAGGGAGAGGAGAGGCGGTGCGGGGGTTGGGCGTCTCGAGCGAGCAGCTGGAACCATGGCGCTGCCGCCCTGAGCAGGAGGTGGAGGCCTCCAGTGGCTTCGCGCCTCGCCTCTGCCCTCTTGGCAGAGGAAGACGACAGCGAGCGAGGGGTAAGTGGGCTCTTTGGGCTGGGCTGCTTTGGGCTGGCCTCGTGGGCTGGCTCGTGGGCTGGCTCGATGGACCGCAGGTAAGTCCAGTGAGCTCTTTCTCTCTCTATTTTTGTTTCATTTTCTATGTTTATTACTCTGTTTTGAGTTAGTAAAAATACTAACTCATTTTATAAAATCTGACAAAATTGTGGGCACTATTTGAATTATTTCCAATAGCCCCCAAGTACTTTCAGGATTATTTGGACATTTAAAAAATATTATAAAGTTTAAATGTCCAAATTCAAATACTTATGAATTAATTCAAAAATCCCGAATAGCCTCCAAAAATATGAAACCATTTTTGGCAGAGGGTTTAGCCAGGACCAAAGATGGTGAACATTTATGAAGGCATTTTGGTTTTATTGAAGAGATTTTAGTAAGCCCTAGTTGAATTCATTTAGTGCTAGGGTTTCAACATCCCCATTTCAAGTTTCTTAAAAATTTAAACATGATGACATGATGAGCAGACAAAGTCAAGCAAGGCTGATCTGGGGCTGTGACAGCTGGCTTGTATGGAGCCCAATTTGCAACAGCATTTTGAAAATGTTGAGGCTTACGATATGATCGAGAGTCTCAAGAGCATGTTTCAGACACATGCTAGGACCGAAAGGTTCAACGTCTGGCGATCCTTGATGGATTGCAAGCTGAAGGAAGGTGATCCACTGAGCCCACATGTGATCAAGATGATTGGATATGTGCAAGCTTTGGATAGGTTGGGCTTCCCGCTCTTGGATGAGTTGGCTACAGATGCAGTTCTGGGTTCTCTTCCGCCTAGCTATGGGACGTTATCTCAAACTATCATATGCACGGCATGGATAAGAAGCTCACTGAATTGCATGGGATGCTCAAAGTGGCAGAGCAGGATATTAAGAAAGGCACACATCAAGTGTTGATGGTGCAGAAATCGGCTAAGTTCAAGAAGAGTTGGTCTAAGGAAAAGGCTAAGGAAAAGGGCACAGAGATGGTAACCTCCGCCGCTGTGCCAAAGTCTGGACCGGACTCAAAGGCCATTTGCTACCATTGCAAGGAAACTGGTCATTGGAAGAGGAATTGTAGCAAGTGGCTTGCAGAGCATGGCAAGAAGGCCGGAAATGCTTCTTCAGGCAAAGGTACACTTGTTGCATACGTTATAGACATTTACCTTGCTGGCATACCTAGTAGCTCTTGGGTATTTGATACCGGATCAGTTGTTCATATTTGCAACTCGATGCAGGGGCTGGTAAGAACTAGGCATGTGGCACAAGGGGAGATTGACATGAGGGTCGGTTATAAAGCAAGAGTTGCTGCATTGGAGGTCGGCACAATGCAGCTCAAGCTTCCTTCTGGATTTATTTTGGAATTGAATAATTGTTATTACATTCCTGCACTTAGTCGGAACATTATTTCTGCCTCATGTTTGATGTGTCAGGGTTATGAATTCAATTTAAAGGACAATGGTTGTTTGTTTTAATTGAATGGTATGTTCCAAGGCTATGCACCCATTGTTGATGGGCTATTTATATTGAATCTGGAACAGGAACCGGTCTATAACGTGAATGTCAAGAGGCATAATCCTAATGATTAAATCCGACATACTTATGGCTTTGCCGGCTTGGACACATTAGTCTGAAACGCATGAATAAGCTCCATGATGATGGGCTCCTAACTTTGTCCGACTTCGCGTCATTCGAGACATGTGAATCATGCTTGCTCGGCAAGATGACTAAGTCTCCTTTTGCAAAGAGTTGCGAGAGGGTGTTCGAGCTATTGGAGCTTATACACAGTGATGTGTGTGGTCCAATGAGCATACCCCAGAGGTGTCTACCAGTACTTCGTGACTTTTACCGACGACTTGAGTAGATATGGATATATCTATTTGATGAGGCACAAGTCGGAAACTTTTGAAAAGTTCAAAGAGTTTCAAAACGAGGTTGAGAATCAGCTCGGCAAGACTATAAAGCTCCTACGATCTGATCGTGGAGGTGAGTACATGAGCCAGGAGTTTGATGATCATCTGAAAAGCCGAGGTATAGTACCTCAGCTCACACCTCCGGGTACGCCACAGAGAAACAGCGTGTCGGAACGGAGGAATAGGACCTTGTTGGAAATGGTCCGGTCAATGATGAGCAAATTGGATTTAACCTTGTCATTCCGGGGATACGCTCTAGAAACTACAGCTTTCACACTTAACAGGGTACCATCAAAATCCGTAGACAAGACACCACATGAGATGTGGACCGGGAAGAGTCCCAGTTTGTCCTTTCTAAAGATTTGGGGTTGTGAAGCATTTGTCAAGCGACTTATGTCAGACAAGCTTACACCCAAGTCGGACAAATGCATATTCGTGGGATATCCTAGGGAAAACTTGGGATATAGCTTCTACAACCGGGAAGAGAACAAAGTGTTTGTTGCTCGGAACGGGGTTTTCCTTGAGAAAGAGTTTCTCAGTCGGGAGGCCAGTGGGAGGACACTTCGACTCAAAGAAATTTGAGGACCACTCGGGGACGGCTCGGCTGGTGATGAGATCATACCGGAGTCAGTCAGGGAACCCGTAGTGGAAGCGGTACCAGAACCACGAAGGTCGGAGAGATTGCGCAGAGTGCGTGGTGTATTGTTGCTAGAAAGCGACGAGCCGGCCACGTATGCGGAAGCGATGGTGAGCCCAGATTCCGAGGCATGGCTGGAGGCCATGAGATCCGAGTTAAAGTCCATGGATGAGAATCAAGTCTAGGTCTTGGTTGATCCGCCGCCTGGCGTAACAGCCATTGGTTGCAAATGGGTCTTTAAGAAGAAAACCGATGTGGATGGAAATGTTCAGATCCACAAAGCTCGGCTTGTCGCTAAGGGTTATGGACAAGTTCAAGGAATTGACTACGACGAGAATTACTCGCTGGTAGCAATGCTGAAATCGGTGAGGATCGTACTAGCTATAGCTGCATATTTTTCTTACGAGATATGGCAGATGGATGTCAAGACGGCTTTCCTTCACGAAAATTTAACCGAGGACGTGTATATGATACAGCCCGAGGGTTTTGTCGATCCGACTAGCGCTAGTAAGGTATGCAAGCTCAAGAGATCCATTTATGGGTTGAGGCAAGCATCTCGGAGCTGGAACATTTGTTTTGATGAGGTCGTCACTGGTTTCGGCTTCATCAAAAGCGAAGAGGACTCTTGTTTATACAAGAAGTTAAGTGGGAGCTTGATAGTGTTTTTGATCTTGTACGTGGATGACATACTGCTGATCGGAAATGATGTTTCGATGCTGAATTCGGTCAAGGAGTCATTGAATGGCAAGTTACATTTTAGGCATTAAGATCTATAGAGATAGATCGAGGAGGCTGCTCGGCTTAAGCCAGAGCACGTACATACATAAAGTGTTGAAGCGTTTCAACGCGAGTGAGGCGAAGAAAGGGTTGTTGCCACTCTCACATGGTATAAAGCTAAGCGAGACTCAGAGTCCTTCGAGATCTGATGAGCGAAGCATGATGAGTAGGATTCCGTATGTCTCGGCAATCGGATCCATCATGTATGCCATGATATGTACGGGGCCCGATGTTGCTTTTGCAATAAACCTAACAAGTAGATACCAGGGCAACCTAGGTGAGAGTCACTGGGCAGCGGTGAAGACTATTTTGAAGTACCTAAGAAGGACATTTTCGGATGCTAACCGGATAATATGGACTTGGAAAGGTCTGGTCGGATTCGACATAGTCGGATATGAGTCGAGATAAGGTCCGAGTGGACAGACCCAACTATGAGACGCAGCGATATGTCATCTGTGAGTCTCTAGTACAACATACGTTCTATGTCCTAAGACCTAAGCTGGCACATGTACTCGGGATGGTGACAGACCTGCTTTGGGCCGACCAAAAGTTACGCCATGACTGGGTAGTTACAAAGGTAGGTTTCGGGCTTGTCCAGACCCATGCTGCGAGACATGGTCGAGCAAGATGGGATTTGCCCCTCCGACCAGGAGAGATATACTCTGGGCCCCTCGTATGATCTGACCAGGATAAGCATGGCCATGCGATAAGGATTATGAGATAATCCGGTTTGTGGTCGGCATCACTGGAACGAGAAAGAGGTCGGTCTAGCACAAGGATGACAGACTCGCCTTGAGGTCGAAAAAATATATCGTGTTGCAAAAGGAATGGAAGTATGATGTACAGGTTCGCCTAACCAGCTTCATAGTCTGCTTGGTGTTCGGCATGCCTTGCTAGGGGCCGCTACCAACCATGCAGTTCGGAGGTGATCCGAACTGCAACCAAGCCGGGTTGAACCTAAGGGGTCACGCGCTTAAGGGAAGGAACCTACGAGGTCGGATCCAAGGACACTTGTCGGATGTGATTCGAGCTGTATTCGGATTGTGGCCGAGTAGACTTATGGGCTTTAGGATCCGTGCACCCCAAGTGTTGAGCCCGCGACGGATGCCTATATAAAGTGGGGTGTGTCACACTCATGCGGTTGATCACTTCGGCGCTATCACTAGGGTTTGCATGTGTTGCAAATAGACACCTCCACTCGCCGCCGGTTGTGTGATCGGACCTAGCAGTCCGCAGCACGACGTTCCTCCTGCATGTGCGAATACCGTTAGAGGCGGTGCAATTGCGCCGCTCCGGCGAACCTGTACGTAGGAACCGACGACCGGCTGTTCGAGGGAGATCGGACGAGGAGGAGACGAACCACGCGGACGTGCTGCCCCAACTCTTCTTCCGCTGCACGGCACTGCGCATCTAGTGGTAACAAACTGTGATCCATCTCCCGTAGCATGTTCCTGGTTGTTATGTGTGTACAAAAATTTTAATTTGCAGTCGACGCACCCTACCGTAGAACCCAACATGTGGATCTTCTGAAGAGTGCCTCCAACGCCATGCAGTTTTCCAGGCCCAGGATGAGCACACGACGGAGAAGCTATTCTGGTCACAGTTCGCGGCACAGGTGTTAGGGAATGTAGTATTTCAAATTTTTCCTATGATCACGCAAGATCTATCTACGAGAAGCATAGAAACGAGCGGGGACAGTGTGTCCATGTAACCTCGTAGACCAAAAGTGGAAGCGTTTAGTAACGCGGTTGATGTAGTCGAATGTCTTCACGATCCAACTGATCCAAGTACCGAACGTACGGCACCTCCATGTTCAACACACGTTCAGCATGATGACGTCCCTCAGGATCTTCATCCAGTTGAGGACGAGGGACAGTTCCGTCAGCACGACGGCGTGGCGACGGTAATGATGAAGTTACCGACGCAGGGCTTCCCCTAAGCACTACGACGATATGACCGAGGTGTTAACTGTGGAGGGGGGCGCCGCACACGGCTAGGAACAATTGATGTGTGTTCTAGGGGTGCCCTCCCCATGTATATAAAGGAGTGAGAGGGAGGGAGGCAGCCTAGGGCGCGCCCAAGTAGGAGGAATCCTACTTGGGCCCCTAGTCCAATTCGCCCACCCCCCCCCCCTACCATATTTGGACAAGGGGGAGGGGAAGGATGTTGGAGTCCTACATCATACTTTACTTTTCCTCCTCTCCTTTCCCTTTCTCCCCACGTGGCTAGCCCTATAGGGGGCGCACCAGGCCCTTGTGGGCTGGTGTGTTCCCTTACTTGTCCCACTAAGCCCATATCTTTGCCAAAGGTTGCCCGGAACCCCTTCCGGTGACCCGGTATCACCCGGAACACTTCAGGTGTCAAAATACCATCGTCCTATATATGAATCTTTACCTCTCAAGCATTTCAAGACTACTCGTCATGTCCGTGATCTCATCCGGGACTCCGAAAAAACTTCAGTCATCAAATCACATAACTCATAATACAAATCGTCATCGGACGTTAAGCGTGTAGACCCTACGGGTTCGAGAACTATGTATACATGACCGAGACACATCTCCGGTCAATAACCAATAGCGGAACCTGGATGCTCATATTGGCTCTTACATATTCTACGAAGATCTTTATCGGTCAAACCGCATAACAACATACGTTGTTCCCTTTGTCATCGTATGTTACTTGCCCGAGATTCGATTATCGGTATCATCATACCTAGTTCAATCTTGTTACCAGCAAGTTTATTTACTCGTTCCGTAATGCATCTTCCCGTGGCTAACTCATTAGTCATATTTCTTGCAAGGCTTATAGTGATGTGCATTACCGAGTGGGCCTAGAGATACCTCTCCGATACACGGAGTGACAAATCCTAATCTCGATCTATGCCAACCCAACAAACACCTTCAGAGACATCTATAGAGAGTCCTTATAATCACCCAGTTATGTTGTGCCATTTGATAGCACACAAGGTGTTCCTCCGGTATTCGGGAGTTGCATAATCTCATAGTCAGAGGAACAAGTATAAGTCATGATGAAAGCAATAGCAATAAAACTAAACGATCATTATGCTAAGCTAACGGATGGGTCTTGTCCATCACATCATTCTCTAATGATGTGATCCCATTCATCAAATGACAACACATGTCTATGGTGAGGAAACATAACCATCTTTGATTAACGAGCTAGTCAAGTAGAGGCATACTAGGGACACTCTGTTTTGTCTATGTATTCACACATGTACTAAGTTTCCGGTTAATACAATTCTAGCATGAATAATAAACATTTATCATGATATAAGGAAATATAAATAAAAACTTTATTATTGCCTCTAGGGCATATTTCCTTCAGTCTCCCACTTGCACTAGAGTCAATAATCTAGTTCACATCGCCATGTGATTTAACACCAATAGTTCACATCGCCATGTGACTAATACCCAAAGGGTTTTACTGGAGTCAATAATCTAGTTCACATCGATATGTGATTAACACCCAAAGAGTACTAAGGTGTGATCATGTTTTGCTTGTGAGAGAAGCTTAGTCAATGGGTCTGTCACATTTAGAGCTGTATGTATTTTGCAAATTTTTCTATGTCTACAATGCTCTTCATGGAGCTACTCTAGCTAATTGATCCCACTTTCAATATGTATCCAGATTGAGACTCAGAGTCATCCGGATCAGTGTAAAAGCTTGCATCGGTGTAACTCTTTACGACAAACTCTTTATCACCTCCATAACCGAGAAATATCTCCTTAGTCTTCTAAGGATAATTTTGACCGCTGTCAAGTCATACACTCCTGGATCAATATCATACACCCTTGCCAAACTCATGGCTAGGTACACAATAGTTTTGGTATGGCATAGTTTATAGAACCTATGGCTCATGCATAGGGAATGACTTTCATTCTCTTTCTATTTTCTGCCGTGGTCGTGTTTTGAGTCTTACTGAACTTTACACCTTGCAATACAGGCAAGAATTCCTTCTTTGACTGTTCCATTTTGAACTAAAATCTTTTCAAGGTATGTACTCATTGAAAAATCTTATCAAGCGTCTTGATCTATCTCTATAGATCTTGATGCCCAATATGTAAGCAGCTTCACCGAGGTCTTTCTTTGAAAAACTCCTTTCAAACACTCCTTTATGCTTTCCAGAAAATTCAACATCATTTTAACAATATGTCATTCACATATACTTATCAGAAAGGTTGTAGTGCTCCCACTCACTTTCTTGTAAATACAGGCTTCACCGCAAGTCTGTATAAAACTATATGCTTTGATCAACTTATCAAAGTGTATATTCCAACTCCGAGATGCTTGCACCAGTACATAGATGGATCGCTGGAGCTTGCACATTTTGTTAGCACCTTTAGGATTGACAAAACCTTCTGGTTGTATCATATACAACTCTTCTTTAATAAATCCATTAAGAAATGCAGTTTTGATATCCATTTATCAGATTTCATAAAATGTGGCAACTGCTAACATGATTCAGACAGACTTTAAGCATCGATACGAGTGACAAAATCTCATCGTAGTCAACATCTTGAACTTGTCGAAGACCTTTCGCAACAAGTCGAGCTTTGTAGACAGTAACATTAACGTCAGTGTTAGTCTTCTTTTTGAAGATCCATTTATTCTCTATGGCTTGCCGGTCATCGGGCAAATCAACCAAAGTCCACACTTTGTTTTCATACATGGATCCTATCTCAGATTTCATGGCCTCAAGCCATTTCGCGGAATCTGGGCTCATCATCGCTTCGTCATAGTTCGTAGGTTCATCATGGTCAAGTAACATGACTTCTAGAACAGGATTGCCATACCACTCTGGTGCGGATCATACTCTGGTTGACCTACGAGGTTTGGTAATAACTTGATCTGAAGTTTCATGATCATCATCATTAACTTCCTCTCTAATTGGTGTAGGCATCACTGGAACTGATTTCAGTGATGAGCTACTTTCCTATTTGAGAGAAGGTACAATTACCTCATCAAGTTCTACTTTCCTCCCACTCACTTCTTTCGAGAGAAACTCCTTCTCTAGAAAGGATCCACTCTTAGCAACAAAGATCTTGCCTTCGGATCTGTGATAGAAGGTGTACCCAACAGTTTCTTTTGGGTATCATATGAAGACGCACTTCTCCGATTTGGGTTTGAGCTTATCAGGCTGAAACTTTTTAACATAAGCATCGCAACCCCAAAACTTTAAGAAACGACAGCTCAGGTTTCTTGCTAAACCACAGTTCATACGGTGTCGTCTCAACAGATTTTTAGACGGTGCTCTATTTAACGTGAATGCAGCTGTCTCTAATGCATAACCCCAAAACAAGAGTGGTAAATCGTAAGAGACATCATAGATCACACCATATCTAATAAAGTACGGTTAGGACATTCGGACACACCATTACGCTGTGGTGTCCCAGGTGGCGTGAGTTGCGAAACTATTCCACATTGTTTCAAATGAAGGCCAAACTCATAACTCAAATATTCGCCTTCGCGATCAGATTGTAGAAACTTTATTTTCTTGTTATGATGATTCTCAACTTCACTCTGAAATTCATTGAACTTTTCAAATGTTTCAGACTTGTGTTTCATTAAGTACATATACCCATAACTTGTCAAATCATCTGTGAAGGTCAGAAAATGACGATACCCGCCGTAAGCCTCAACACTCATCGGACGGCATACATCTATATGTATTAATTCCAATAAGTCAGTGGCTCACTCCATTGTTCTGGAGAACAGACTCTTAGTCATCTTTCCCATGAGGCATGGTTCGCGGGCATCAAATGATTCATAATCAAGTGATTCCAAAAGTCCATCTGCATGGAGTTTCTTCATGCGCTTTACACCAATATGACCTAAACGGCAGTGACACTAGTATGTTGCACTATCATTATCAACTTTGCATCTTTTGGCATCAATATCATAAACATGTGTATCACTACGATCGAGATTCAACAAACCATTCATCTTGGGTGTATGACCACAGAAGGTTTTATTCATGTAAACAGAATAACAATTATCTTTGACGGAAATGAATAACCGTATTGCAATAAACATGATCCAATCATATTATGCTCAACTCAAACACCAAATAACATTTATTTTAGGTTCAACACTAATCCCGAAGGTAAAGGGAGTGTGCGATGGTGATCTTATCAACCTTTGGAATCATTTCCAACACACATCGTCACCTTGCCCTCAACTAGTCTTTGCTCATTTTGTAACTCCTGTTTCGAGTTACTAATCATAGCATCTGAATCAGTATCAAATACCCAGGGGCTACTATGAACAGTAGTAAAGTACACATCAATAACATGTATATCATATATACTTTTGTTCACTTTGTCATCCTTCTTATCCGCCAAGTATTTGGGGCAGTTCCGCTTCCAGTGACCATTTCCTTTGCAGTAGGAGCACTTAGTTTCAGGCTTGGGTCTAGCTTTGGGCTTCTTCATGGGAGTGGCAACTTGCTTGCCATTCTTCTTGAAGTTCCCTTTCTTTCCCTTGCCCTTTTACTTGAAACTAGTGGTCTTGTCAACCATCAACATTTGATGCTTTTCTTGATTTCTACCTTCCTCGATTTCAGCATCATGAAGAGCTCGGGAATCGTTTTCGTCATCCCTTGCATATTATAGTTCATCACGAAGTTCCAGTAAATTGGTGATAGTGACTAGAGAACTCTGTCAATCACTATCTTATCTGGAAGATTAACTTCCACTTGATTCAAGTGATTGTAGTACTCAGACATTCTGAGCAGATGCTCACTGGTTGAGCTATTCTCCTCCATCTTCTAGGCAAAGTACTTGTCAGAGGTCTCATACCTCTCGACTCGGGCATGAGTCTGAAATACCAATTTCAGCTCTTGGAACATCTTATATGCTCCGTGGCATTCAACACGTTTTTGAAGTCTCGGTTCTAAGCCGTAAAGCATGGCGCACTAACTATCAAGTCGTCATCATACCGAGCTTGCCAAACATTCATAACGTCTGCATCTGCTCCTACAATAGATCCATCACCTAGCAGTGCATCAAGGACATAATTCTTCTGTGCAACAATGAGGATAATCCTCAGATCACGGACCCAGTCCACATCATTGTTACTATCATCTTTCAACTTATTTTTCTCTAGGAACATATCAAAAATAAAACAGGGGAGCTATACGCGAGCTATTATTCTACAACATAGATTTGCAAAAACTATCAGGACTAAGTTCATGATAAATTAAAGTTCAGTTAATCATATTACTTAAGAACTCCCACTTAGATAGACATCCCTCTAGTCATCTAAATGATCAAGTGATCCATGTCGACTAAACCATGTCCGATCATCACGTGAGATGGAGTAGTTTCCAATGGTGAACATCACTATGTTGCTCATATCTACTATATGATTCGCGCTCGACCTTTCGGTCTCAGTGTTCCGAGGCCATATCTGCATATACTAGGCTCGTCAAGTTTAACCTGAGTATTCTGCGTGTGCAAAACTGGCTTGCAGCCGTTGTATGTGAACGTAGAGCTTATACACCCGATCATCACGTGGTGTCTCGGCACGACAAACTGTAGCAACGGTGCATACTCAGGGAGAACACTTATACCTTGAAATTTAGTGAGGGATCATCTTATAATGCTACCGCCGTACTAAGCAAAATACATAAAGGATAAACATCACATGCAATCAAAATAAGTGATATGATATGGCCATCATCATCTTGTGCCTTTGATATCCATCTACAAAGCACCGTCATGATCACCATCATCACCGGCTTGACACCTTGATCTCCATCGTAACATCATTGTCGTCTCGCCAACTATTGCTTCAACGACTATCGCTACCGCTTAGTGATAATGTAAAGCAATTACATGGCAATTGCATTTCATACAATAAAGAGACAACCATAAGTCTTCTGCCAGTTGCCGATAACGGTTACAAAACATGATCATCTCATACAACAATTTATATCTCATCACGTCTTGACCATATCACATCACAACATGCCCTGCAAAAATAAGTTAGACGTCCTCTACTTTGTTGTTGCAAGTTTTACGTGGCTGCTACGGGCTTCTAGCAAGAACCATTCTTACCTACGCATCAAAACCACAACGATTTTTCATCAAGTGTGTTGTTTTAACCATCAACAAGGACCGGGCGTAGTCAAACTCGATTCAACTTAAGTTGGAGAAATAGACACCCGCTAACCACCTGTGTGCAAAGCAGGTCGGCAGAACCAGTCTCATGAACGTGGTCATGTAATGTCGGTCCGGGTCGCTTCATCCAACAATACCGCCGAATCAAAGTAAGACGTTGCTGGTAAGCAATATGACTATTATTGCCCACAACTCTTTTGTGTTCTACTCGTGCATATAACATCTACGGATAGACCTGGCTCGGATGCCACTGTCGGGGAACGTAGTATTTCAAAATTTTCCTACGATCATGCAACATCTATCTACGAGAAGCAGAGCAAAGAGCGGGGAGAGTGCGTCCACGTACCCTCGTAGACCGGAAGAGGAAGCATTTAGTAACGCGGTTGATGTAGTCGAACGTCTTCATGATCCCACCGATCCAAGTACCGGATGTACGGCACCTCCCTGTTCAGCACACGTTCAGCACGATGACGTCCCTCGAGCTCTTGATCCAGTTGAGGACGAGGGAGAGTTCCGTCACGACGGCATGGCGACGGTGATGATGAACTTACCAGCGCAGGGCTTCGCCTAAGCACTACGGCAATATGACCGAGGTGTTAACTGTGGAGGGGGCGCCGCACATGGCTAGGAACAATTGATGTGTGTTCTAGGGGTGCGCTCCCCACATATATAAAGGAGGGACAGGGAGGGAGGCAGCCTAGGGCGCACCCAAGTAGGAGGAATCCTACTTGGGCCCCTAGTCCAATTCGGCCCCCATTTACCATATTTGGACAAGGGGGAAAGGAAGGAGGGGGAAGGGGAAGGAAGTAGGAGTCCTACTTCATACTTTCCTTTTCCTCCTCTCCTTTCACTTTCTCCCCACGTGGCTGGCCCTATAGGGGGCGCACCAGCCCCCTGTAGGCTGGTGTGTTCACTTACTTGGCCCATTAAGCCCATATCTTTGCCGGGGGTACCCCGGAACCCCTTCCGGTGACCCGGTATCACCCGGAACACTTCTGATGTCCAAATACCATCGTCCTATATATGAATCTTTACCTCTCTACCATTTCGAGACTCCTCGTCATGTCCGTGATCTCATCCGGGACTCCGAACAAACTTCGGTCATGAAATCACATAACTCATAATACAAATCGTCATTGAACGTTAAGCGTGCGGACCCTACGAGTTCGAGAACTATGTAGACATGACCGAGACACATCTCTGGTCAATAACCAATTGCGGAACCTCGATGCTCATATTGGCTCCTACATATTGCCCAGTGCATCTTCACTCGAGCGAAGGCCATCCGCACACCTTCTCCATGGGCTTCTTAACGTCTTGGGCTCCTTAACGTTTTGGGCTTATTAACCCCAGGCGACTCTGTCACAATCTGACTTAACATCTGGCTTAACATCTGCCGGCTTAAACATCTGGCTTAACATCTACCGGCTTAAACATCTGGCTTAACATCTGCCGGCTTAAACATCTTGCTTAAACATCTGCCGGCTTAAGCATCTGCTAGCTTAAACATCTGCCAGCTTAAACATCTGCCGGCTTAAACATCTGCTGGGTCACCAATGAAACTCCAAGTCTCAGTCGGGTCATATCTCTGGCCGGGTCATACCGCGGGGTATATCCCCGACATTAGCCCCCAGTTTAATTTGGATTTATCCATGTTAAACTGATCCTCCAAAACAAACACAAAAATAATTTTGACAGATTATGCTCCGGGTTAAGAACTCTTGTAAGCCGGCACCTGATCATCCTTAACTCCTTGTTATTTCCTTCTTATGGAAAATCCGGGTCAATAAGTAATCAATTTTCTAACGTTGGTTTCTCACAGAGAAAAAATGTGAAGAATAATTCATTTGACTCAGCTCCCAATGCTTAAAAATATTGGTCTGGAAATACTCATGTGATCTTCAGCCGGCTTGAAAATGTCGATCTTGCCAATTTATGATTACCAAAATTGCCGGGTTATAAAAAGATGATGCCGAGTCCTAATTGTTGCCGACGCCGGGTCAAAACTGAGAATTTTGAAGATTTCTCTCCCTCATATCCATATTACCTGTAGCCCCCAAGTCTTGAGCAGAGCAAAGTGATGACTTAAGACTTGCTTCAATATAAATATTATCACTTTGAAGAAATCCATTTTGTTCATCTCAATCACTAGTCAGAACTGAGTATTCCACGTATGTAGCCCCGAAGTGTCGGGTTGTCATACTTTTAGCAACCTGGGACTTAAAATTGCCTTATGCTCATAAAAACTTCAACCAGTGTAGCCCCCAAGGGCCGGGTTATTATGCAATAATGAGCAGGCACTTTGTATGTATGATCATGTAGATTCAAGCAGCAACGTGTAGCCCCCAAGGGACGGCTTAGTAAGATAATACTAAGCTGGGACTTTATATATACTTCATTGAAAATATTATCATACGATGTAACCCTCACCATGGGGCTTGAACCCACGTCCATAAGGTTAATAGCTTTGTACTCTACCAACTGAGTAGACGTGCCTTTCAATATAATGGATTAAGACTTGTGTACCTTGAACTTTTGACAGGAGCAATGGGTAGCGCACAAGGGTCGGATCATTACAATGTGATGAGTCGGGTCTTCAATAAGGTGAACAAAAATTACTTTGCATTAGCCCCCAAGTGCCATGGTGCATGCTGGCAGTGACATGGGACTTGCATATTTGATGTAATCTCAATGTGAATAATGTAGCCCCCAAGTGTCGGGTCATATGTCTACAGCGACTCGGGACTATTCCCTCTATTGTAGAATAAATCATACCCATTGATAAAATAATAGCCATTGCGCTAAAGCGACTTTGAAAACCTCAATCATAATACTGGTTATTGATAACCATAATAAAAATCCAGCCATGTTGGCTATTGAAGATTTGAATAATATAACCCGGTATGAAAACCGGTTCCTGCACACAAACAAATCGTAAGTGCCCTGGCGGTTTACCGCAGGGTGGGTCATGATGCCCAGCATAAGTCCGCTAGTGACCATGGAAGTCCATAACCAGGGTAAGGGGTAATATACCAAATATGAGACATAATCAGGGCTGCTTGGCCCGACTTGTAAAAACCATATGGCAAGAAAAAGAGATTATATACAAAGAAAAAAAAATAAGAAATCAAAAATTTCGAGGCTTTTGCAGGCCGCCAAGCCAAAGTTTCTTCTTCAATGAAACTAGCCTGATGGCCACTGGAAGGTACGCGCTTTCCGTGAGCCGGCACTCACATTACCCAATCGACATTTGAACCCAGATAAGTTCAGGTCTTATTTAAAGATAGACTTATCAGGAGTATGCGGGGTCAGAGTGGCATCGTGCATCACAGACCGGTTTATCCAAGTTTCAAGGAAGGTGGCTTATGAGCCTGGATCTATCCTGACTATCTGTAAGCCGTGCTCTCACATGACAGACCGACATTTTAACCTTAACAAGCTCAGGATCTTTGGTGAATACACTGTAAAAGATTGATTGTTAAGAGTTCGACGGGTCAATCAAGATTACCTGATGAAGAAGCAGCTGGTATACAGGTAGGATGACGCAGAAAGGTTATGTCCTCTTTGTTGGGGAACGTAGCAGAAATTCAAAATTTTCCTACGTGTCACCAAGATCTATCTATGGAGAAACTAGCAACGAGGGAAGGAGAGTGCATCAACATACCCTTGTAGATCGCTAAGCGGAAGCGTTCAAGAGAACGGGGTTGAAGGAATCGTACTCGTCGTGATCTAAATCACCGGAGATCCTAGTGCGAGCAGACGGCACCTCCGCGTTCAACACACGTACAGCCGGTGGCGTCTCCCACGCCTTGATCCAGCAAGGAGAGAGGGAGAGGTTGAGGAAGACTCCATCCAGCAGCATCACAACAGGCGTGGTGGTGGTGGAGGCGTGGCAATCAGCAGGGCTTCGCCAAGCACCACGGGAGAGGAGGAAGAAGAGAGGCAGGGCTGCACCAAATAGAGGGAGAAAACTCATGTATGTTGGGCAGCCCAAACCTCAAGTATATATAGGGAGGAAGGGGGCTGCGCCCCCTTTAGGGTTTCCCACCCCAAGGGGTGCGGCCAGCCCTAGATCCCATCTAGGGGGGGCGGCCAAGGGGGGAGGAGTGCCTCCCAAGTCAAGTGGAGGCCTCCCCCTTTAGGGTTTTCCCCTTCCCATGCGCATGGGCCTTCGGGGGGCTGGTGCCCCTGGCCCATTAAGGCTAGGGAGCCCCCCTACAGCCCATGCTACTGTATTGGACGTGGTGGAACAATTTCCGGACCTCCGGACCCCTCCGGAATCCTCCGGAACCTTCTGGAAGCTTCCCGGTACAATACCGAAAAAACCCGAACTTTTTCCTAACCCAACAACAACTTTCCATATATAAATCTTTACCTCCGGACCATTCCGGAACTCCTCGTGACGTTCGGGATCTCATCCGGACTCGAACAACATTCGGTAACCACATACAAACTTCCTTTATAACCCTAGCGTCATCGAACCTTAAGTGTAGACCCTACGGGTTCGGGAACCATCTTGAACATGACCGAGGCGTTCTCCGGTCAATAACCAACAGCGGATCTGGATACCCATGTTGGCTCCCACATGTTCCACAATGATCTCATCGGATGAACCACGATGTCAAGGACTCAATCGATCCCGTATACAATTCCCTTTGTCTAGCGGTATTGTACTTGCCCGAGATTCGATCGTCGGTATCCGATACCTTGTTCAATCTCGTTACGCAAGTCTCTTTACTTGTTCCAGTAACACATCATCCCATGATCAACCCCTTGGTCACATTGTGCACATTATGATGATGTCCTACCGAGTGGGCCCAGAGATACCTCTCCGTTTACGGAGTGACAAATCCCATCTCGATTCGTACAACCCAATGACACTTTCGGAGATACATGTAGTGCACCTTTATAGCCACCCGATTACGTTGTGGCGTTTGGTACACCCAAAGCATTCCTACGGTATCCGGAGTTGCACAATCTCATGGTCTAAGGAAATGATACTTGACATTAGAAAAGCCTTAGCATACTAACTACGATCTTTGTGCTAGGCTTAGGATTGGGTCTTGTCCATCACATCATTCTCCAATGATGTGATCCGTTATCAATGACATCCAATGTCCATGGTCAGAAACCATGACCATCTATTGATAAACAAGCTAGTTAACTAGAGGCTTACTAGGGACATGGTGTTGTCTATGTACCCACACATGTATCTGAGTTTCCTATCAATACAATTATAGCATGGATACTAAACGATTATCATGAACAAGGAAATATAATAATAACTAATTTATTATTGCCTCTAGGGCATATTTCCAACAGTCTCCCACTTGCACTAGAGTCAATAATCTAGTTCACATCGCCATGTGATTAACACCGATAGGTCACATCGCCATGTGACCAACATCCAAAGAGTTTACTAGTGTCGCTAAACTAGTTCACATCACCATGTGATTAAGACTCAATGAGTTACGGGTTTGATCATGTTTTCCTTGTGAGAGAAGTTTTAGTCAGCGGTCTGCAGATTCAGATCCGTATGTACTTTGCAATTCTCTATGTCATATTGTAAATGCTGCTTCCACGTTCCACTTGAAGCTATTCCAAATGGTTGCTCCACTATACGATCCGGTTTGCTACTCGAGTCACTCGGATAGGTGTTAAAGCTTGCATCGACGTAACCCTTTACGCCGAACTCTTTATCACCTCCATAATGGAGAAACATGTCCTTATTTACTCCAAGGATAATTTTGACCGCTGTCCAATGATCCCCATTCTGGATCATTCTTGTACCCTTGAGTGACTCATGGCAAGGCACACTTCCGGTCGGTACACAGATAGCATACTATAGAGCCTATGTCTAAAGCATAGGGGCGACCTTTGTCCTTTCTCTCTTTTACTGCCGTGGTCGAGCTTTAAGTCTTAACTTCATACCTTACATCTCGTGCAAGAACTCCTTCTTTGGTGATCCATCTTGAACACCTTCAAGATCATGTCAAGGTATATGCTCATTTGAAAGTACCATTAAGCGTTTTTTATCTATCCTCGTAGATCTTGATGCTCAATGTTCAAGTAGCCTAATCCAGGTTTTCTATTGAAAAACACTTTTCAAACAACCCTATATGCTTTCTAGAAATTCTACATCATTTCTGATCAACAATATGTCAACAACATATACTCATCAGAAATTCTATAGTGCTCCCACTCACTTCTTTGGAAATACAAGTTTCTCATAAACTTTGTATAAACCCAAAATCTTTGATCATCTCATCAAAGCGTATATTCCAACTCCGAGATGCTTACTCCAGTCCTTAGAAGGATCGCTGGAGCCAGCATACCTTTTAGCATCCTTAGGATCGACAAAAAATTTCTGATTGTATCACATACAACCTTTCCTTACGAAGACTGGCAAGGAAACTCGTTTTGACATCCATCTGCCAGATTTCATAAATGCAGCTTGTGCTAACATGATTCCGACGGACTTTAAGCATCGCTATGGATGAGAAAATCTCATCGTAGTCAACTCCTTGAACTTGTGAAAAACTCTTCGCCACAAGTCGAGCTTCATAGAAGGTGACATTACCGTCCACGTCTGTCTTCTTCTTAAAGATCCATTTATTTCAATGGCTTGCCGATCATCGGGCAAGTCCACCAAAGTCCATGCTTTGTTATGATACATGGATCCTATCTCGGATTTCATGGCTTCTAACCATTTGTCGGAATTTGGGCCCACCATCGCTTCTCCATAGCTCGTAGGTTCATTGTTGTCTAGCAACATGACCTTCAAGACAGGATCACCGTACCACTCAAGCAAGACGCATCCTTGTCACCCCACGAGGTGCGGTAGTGACTTGATCCAAAACTTCAGGATCACTATCATAAGCTTCGACTTCAATTGGTGTAGGTGCCACAGGAACAACTTCCTGTGCCCTGCTACACACTTGTTGAAGTGACGGTTCAATAACGTCATCAAGTCTCCACCATCCTCCCACTCAACTTTCCGAGACAAACTTTTCCTCGAGAAAGGACCCGATTCAAGAAACAATCCCTATTGCTTTCGGATCTGAATTAGGAGGTATACCCAACCGTTTTGGGTGTCCTATGAAGATGCATTTTATCCGCTTTGGGTTCGAGCTTATCAACTGAAACTTTTTCACATAAGCGTCGCAGCCCCAAACCTTTAAGAAATGACAGCTTAGGTTTCTCTAAACCATAGTTCATACGGTGTCATCTCAACGGAATTACGTGGTGCCCTATTAAAGTGAGTGCGGTTGTCTCTAATGCCTAACCCATGAACGATAGTGGTAATTCGATAAGAGACATCATGGTACACACCATATCTAATAGGGTGCAACTATGATGTTCGGACACACCATCACACTATGGTGTTCCAGGCAGTATTAATTGTGAAACAATTTGCACAATGTCTTAATTGTGTGCCAAAGCTTGTAACTCAGATACTCATCTCTATGATCATATCATAGACATTTTATCCTCTTGTCACAATGATCTTCAACTTCACTCTGAAATTACTTGAACCATTCAATAATTCAGACTTGTGTTTCATCAAGTAAATATACTCAACATCTACTCGAATCATCTGTGAAGTAAGAACATGACGATATTCACTGCATGCCTCAGCACTCATTGGATTGCACACATCAAAATGTGTTACTTCCTACAAGTTGCTTTCTTGTTCCATTTTACTGAAAACGAGGCTTTCACCATCTTGCCCATGTGGTATGATTTGCATGTCTCAAGTGATTCAAAATCAAGTGAGTCCAAAGGTCCATCTGCATGGAGTTTCTTCATGCGTATACACCAATAGACATGGTTAGCATGTCTCAAACTTTTCAAAACGCAGTGAGTCCAAAGATCCATCAACATGGAACTTCTTCATGCGTTTTATACCAATATGACTCACATGGCAGTGCCACAAGTAAGTGGTATTATCATTACTATCTTATATCTTTTGGCATGAAAATGTGTATCACTACGATCGAGATTCAATAA
The DNA here is from genome assembly GCA_021605205.1 of Aegilops longissima. NCBI lineage: Eukaryota > Viridiplantae > Streptophyta > Magnoliopsida > Poales > Poaceae > Aegilops > Aegilops longissima. Next base: position 120,691,679 of record CM038680.1, read on the forward strand.
GCCATTCCCTTTAGGTGCAAGACCATTGAAGGTATTATTCAAATAAACAGAGTAACCATTATTCTCCTTATGAATAACCATATTGCGATAGACATAATCTAATCATGTCTATGCTCAACGCAAACACCAAATGAAAATTATTCTGGTTTAATGCTAATCTTGATGGTAGAGGGAGCGTGCGATGTTTGATCACATCAAACTTGGAAACACTTCCAACATATATCGTCGGCTCACCTTTAGCTAGTCTCCTTTTATTCCGTAGCTTTTATTTCGAGTTACTAACACTTAGCAACCGAACCGGTATCTAATACCTTGGTGCTACTAGGAGTACTAGTAAAGTACACATTAACATAATGTATATCCAATATACTTCTATCGACCTTGCCAGCCTTCTCATCTAACAGGTATCTAGGGTGGTTCCGCTTCTGTGTCTGTTCCTCTTATTACAGAAGCACTTAGTCTCGGGTTTGGGTTCAACCTTGGGTTTCTTCACTGGAGCAGCAACAGATTTGCCGTTTCATGAAGTACCCCTCCTTGCCCTTGCCCTTCTAGAAACTAGTGGTTTCACTAACCATCAACAATTGATGCTCCTTCTTGATTTCTACATTCGCGGTGTCGAACATTGCGAACAGCTCAAGGATCATCATATCTATCCCTGATATGTTATAGTTCATCACGAAGCTTCTAGCAGCTTGGTGGCAATGTCTTTGGAGAAACATCACTATCTCATCTGGAAGATTAACTCCCACTCGATTCAAGTGATTGCTGTACCCAGACAATCTGAGCACAAGCTCAACGATTGAGCTTTTCTCCCTTAGTTTGCAGGCTAAGAAAATCGTCGGAGGTCTTACACCTCTTGACATGGGCACGAGCCTGAAATCCCAATTTCAGCCCTTGAAACATCTCATATGTTCCGCGACGTTTCGAAAACGTCTTTGGTGCCTCAACTCTAAACTGTTTAACTGAACTATCACGTAGTTATCAAAACGTGTATGTCCGATGTTCGCAACATCCACAAACGATGTTTGGGGTTCAGTACACTGAGCGGTGCATTAAGGACGTAAGCTATCTACTGTCCGCATAATCGCTACAGTCAACTTTCAACTATATTTTCTCTAGGAACATATCTAAACAGTGGAACTAAAGCGCGAGCTTACGACATAATTTGCAAAAGGTCTTTTGACTATGTTCAAGATAATTAAGTTCATCTTATGAACTCCCACTCAGATAGACATCCCTCTGGTCATCTAAGTGATTACATGATCCGAGTCAACTAGGCCGTGTCCGATCATCACGTGAGACGGACTAGTCATCATCGGTGAACATCTTCATGTTGATCGTATCTACTATCGACTCATGCTCGACCTTTCGGTCTCGTGTTCGAGGCCATGTATGTACATGCTAGGCTCGTCAAGTTAACCCTAAGTGTTTCGCGTGTGTAAATCTGTCTTACACCCGTTGTATGTGAACGTAAGAATCCATCACACCCGATCATCACGTGGTGCTTAGAAGCGACGAACTTTAGCAACGGTGCACGTTAGGGAGAACACTTCTTGAAATTGTTGTAAGGGATCATCTTATTTACTACCGTCGTTCTAAGTAAACAAGATGCATAAACATAATAAACATCACATGCAATTATATAGTAGTGACATGATATGGCCAATATCATATAGCTCCATTGATCTCCATCTTGGGCTCCATGATCATCATCGTCACCGCATGACACCATGATCTCCATCATCATGATCTCCATCATCGTGTCTTCATGAAGTTGTCTCGCCAACTATTACTTCTACTACTATGGCTACGGTTAGCAATAAAGTAAAGTAATTACATGGCGTTGTTTAATGACACGCAGGTCATACAATAAATAAAGACAACTCCTATGGCTCCTGCCGGTTGTCATACTCATCGACATGCAAGTCATGAATCCTATTACAAGAACATGATCAATCTCATACATCACATATCATTCATCACATTCTTATTGGCCATATCACATCACATAGCATACCCTGCAAAAACAAGTTAGACGTCCTCTAATTGTTGTTTGCATGTTTTACGTGGCTGCTATGGGTTTCTAGCAAGAATGTTTCTTACCTACGCAAAACCACAACGTGATATGCCAATTGCTATTTACCCTTCATAAGGAACCTTTTCATCGAATCCGTTCCGACTAAAGTGGGAGAGATCGGCATCCGCTAGCCACCTTATGCACCAAGTGCATGTCGATCGGTGGAACTTTGTCTCACGTAAAGTGCGTGTAAGGTCGGTCCGGCCGCTTCATCCCACAATACCGTCGAAACAAGATTGGACTAGTAACGGTAAGCATATTCAACAACATCAACGCCCACAACTACTTTGTGTTCTACTCGTGCAAAGAATCTACGCAATAGACCTAGCTCATGATGCCACTGTTGGGGAACGTAGCAGAAATTCAAAATTTTCCTACGTGTCACCAAGATCTATCTATGGAGAAACTAGCAACGAGGGAAGGAGAGTGCATCAACATACCCTTGTAGATCTCTAAGCGGAAGCGTTCAAGAGAACGAGGTTGAAGGAGTCGTACTAAATCGTGATCCAAATCACGGAGATCCTAGTGCGAGCAGACGGCACCTCCGCGTTCAACACACGTACAGCCCGGTGACGTCTCCCACGCCTTGATCTAGCAAGGAGAGAGGGAGAGGTTGAGGAAGACTCCATCCAGCAGCATCACAACGGTGTGGTGGTGGTGGAGGAGCGTGGCAATCCAGCAGGGCTTCGCCAAGCACCACGGGAGAGGAGGAAGAAGAGAGGCAGGGCTGCACCAAATAGAGGGAGAAAACTCATGTATGTTGGGCAGCCCAAACCTCAAGTATATATAGGAGGGAAGGGGGCTGCGCCTCCTTTAGGGTTTCCCACCCCAAGGGGAGCGGCCAGCCCTAGATCCCATCTAGGGGGGGCGGCCAAGGGGGGAGGAGTGCCTCCCAAGTCAAGTGGAGGCCTCCCCCTTTAGGGTTTTCCCCTTCCCATGCGCATGGGCCTTGGGGGGGCTGGTGCCCCTGGCCCATTAAGGCTAGGGAGCCCCCCTACAGACCATGCTACTGTATTGGACGTGGTGGAACAATTTCCGGACCTCCGGACCCCTCCGGAATCCTCCGGAACCTTCTGGAAGCTTCCCGGTACAATACCGAAAAAACCCGAACTTTTTTCGGAACCCGAACAACAACTTTCCATATATAAATCTTTACCTCCGGACCATTCCGGAACTCCTCGTGACGTCCGGATCTCATCCGGGACTCGAACAACATTCGGTAACCACATACAAACTTCCTTTATAACCCTAGCGTCATCGAACCTTAAGTGTGTAGACCCCATGGGTTCGGGAACCATGCAGACATGACCGAGACGTTCTCCGGTCAATAACCAACAGCGGGATCTGGATACCCATGTTGGCTCCCACATGTTCCACGATGATCTCATCGGATGAACCACGATGTCAAGGACTCAATCGATCCCGTATACAATTCCCTTTGTCTGGCGGTATTGTACTTGCCCGAGATTCGATCGTCGGTATCCCGATACCTTGTTCAATCTCGTTACCGGCAAGTCTCTTTACTTGTTCCGTAACACATCATCCCATGATCAACCCCTTGGTCACATTGTGCACATTATGATGATGTCCTACCGAGTGGGCCCAGAGATACCTCTCCGTTTACACGGAGTGACAAATCCCAGTCTCGATTCGTGCCAACCCAATGACACTTTCGGAGATACCAGAGTGCACCTTTATAGCCACCCGATTCGTTGTGACGTTTGGTACACCCAAAGCATTCCTACGGTATCCGGGAGTTGCACAATCTCATGGTCTAAGGAAATGATACTTGACATTAGAAAAGCCTTAGCATACGAACTACGATCTTTGTGCTAGGCTTAGGATTGGGTCTTGTCCATCACATCATTCTGCCAATGATGTGATCCCGTTATCAATTACATCCAATGTCCATGGTCAGGAAACCATGACCATCTATTGATAAACAAGCTAGTTAACTAGAGGCTTACTAGGGACATGGTGTTGTCTATGTACCCACACATGTATCTGAGTTTCCTATCAATACAATTATAGCATGGATACTAAACGATTATCATGAACAAGGAAATATAATAATAACTAATTTATTATTGCCTCTAGGGCATATTTCCAACACTCTTTGGTGAATACACCTATGTTTGAACAAGATAACCTGGTCAAGAGGGTAGTAACGCTATGTTCTCTTTGGTGAATACACCTATGTTTGAACAGGAAGCCCCCAAGTGACATACTTATGAGTTGTTCTCGTCGGGGACCTATGTTTGAGCTGTGCTGTGCATCCAACTCTCTTTGGTCCCTGTAATTTGGGCATCAAGCCTCCAAGTGATTTGTAATAAGGCGTGTAAGCCGGATCGGATACCCATGTTTGATTAGTGCATCATGGCAACGGGTTCTCATTGGCAACCTTTAATTTTTTTTCTGAGACCTCGAACTTGCGAGAGCCGAATTATTTTTGAACCGGAATTGTAAATCGGATATTGAGAGTTTCAAAGCTTTGTGAGCGACAGATTTCCCTTGAGCCGGATTTTAAACTGGATAATTGAGAGCTTAAGTGAGACTGATTTCCCTTGAGCTGGATTTTAAACCGGCTATTGAGAGCTTCAAAGCTTTGTGAAAAACAAATTTCTCTTGAACCAGATGTTAAACCAGAATCTTCTCTTTAAGCCAGATTTTCTTACAGCCTTTAAATTTTTATCAATATGGCAGTAGCCTCCGGTTCCGGGTTATCTTCCCTCCAATGACCCGGGCTTCTTGAATTCACTAAGACTGACCAATTCCACCGAGTCATGTCATTGTAGCCCCCGAGTCTCAAGGCGACTCGAGGAGTTGGCTTGAGATTCTTCATAATTGACTGTGATATGAACCGGCATATAATTGAACAGCGGATTGCTGGTATATGTTGAATCTCGGCAGGTTATAAATGACCCTGTCCATTGATCCATCTGTTGTATGCAAGGGCCATAGCTTGATGGCCACGCTTGTAATGATGAATTCTGCATAAGATATTGCCCAAACGAGAGTAATTGTTCTCGAAGAAAAAAATGTATCAATAAAAACGTGACAGGATGGATTTCATCTGATATGTTCTGTCAAGAATTATCAGCAGTAGAATTACAGCAATGACGACAAAGGTGGTGGTTTAAACCGCGTCAGCAGGCGGCTCAGAGGGGATCCTCCGGGTCATGTTTGACTATTGTTTTTTAATCTGGCCCCTTTTTGATCTTTCTATGGTCAGCCCCCACGTTTCCAATGCAGCGGCCGGCTCAAAGCGTGGCGGTGGCGGCTCAAGGTGATGCCAAGGCGGGGACGCATCGGCGGCTCGGCATGCTGTGACGGCAGCTTATGCGGAAGTAAGGCAGTTATGAGGCGAAGGGAGGCCTTGGCGGCTCAACGGAGGCGACGGGTCATAGAGCTGCGGTGGAGGTGAAGTGGCGACTCAGCAGTAGTGGCCGGCTTAAAATGAAGGCTGTGGTTCGGACGATGGTGGCTGCGGCAAGCCTCCTATTAGGACAACTGAGGCAGCTCAACCGCAGGGGTGAAGGTAAAACCAATTTGAGCGAGGCTGGGATGGCTTGGCCGCGAAGATGGCGACTCAAGGGCAGTGAGGCTCGATGGTGACTCTCTACGAAGACGAGGCGGCCCAAAACATCCTAAGAAAGGCAGCAAATCAACCGTGGCCACGACCCGGCGAGGCAGTAGAGGCGGATGTAGTCGGCTGGTGGTGCGGCAGTGTAGGTGGATCAATGGCGGAGGCGGCACTCTGAACGGCGAGCAGGTGGCAGCGGCCCTGAGGCGGGACCAGGTTGGAATGCGTTAGCAACGGCTCGGGGACGCGCTCCGGCGACCATGGCCGCGGCGATTCTCTAGAATAGCGTGTGAATCAGATGGCAAACTGAGGCAACACCAATGATGGAGGCGGCTTGCTGGCGCGGCCACGGCAGGAGCGTGTCGGCGCAAGATGAGGCTGAGGCCTACTGCGGATGAAGTGTGTGGAGATCCGCTCCTGTAGAAGTTGAAGCGGATGGCGGAGGCCGACCGGGGGCGGCTCAAGCACTGCTGTATCTTCGCGACGGCGGCTTGTCGGTGTTTTGTTTGCTATGGATGACTCGTGACCACAAAGCAGAGTCTAGGTCGTGATCTCAGCGGGCTAATGTGGCCACGGAGTACTAGTTGAGATAATACTAGTTGGAGTACTTGTTGGTCTGCACCAGCTTGAAGGCGGATGGAGACTGAGGGAGTCCCGGATTAGGGGGTGTCCGGATAGCCGAACTATCACCGTTGGCCGGACTCCTAGACTATGAAGATACAAGATTGAAGACTTCGTCCCGTGTCCGGATGGGACTTTCCTTGGCGTGGAAGGCAAGCTTGGCGATACGGATATGTAGATCTCCTACCATTGTAACCGACTCTGTGTAACCCTAACCTATCCGGTGTCTATATAAACCGGAGGGTTTTAGTCAGTAGGACGAACAACAAACAGACCATAGGCTAGCTTCTAGGGTTTAGCCTCCTTGATCTCGTGGTAGATCTACTCTTGTACTACCCATATCATCAATATTAATCAAGCAGGAGTAGGGTATTACCTCCATCGAGAGGGCCCGAACCTGGGTAAAAACATCGTGTCCCTTGTCTCCTGTTACCATCCGCCTAGACGCACAGTTCGGGACCCCCTACCCGAGATCCACCGGTTTTGACACCGACATTGGTGCTTTCATTGAGAGTTCCTCTGTGCCGTCGCCGTCAGGTAGGATGCCTCATCCTGTCTTTAAAGACGATACTATCGCCAAAGGAGCCTTGGCTGCTGGTGGACTCTTGACTAGGTGGTTTTCTTATGACCGCCGCTCGCCATCGCGCCGACGATGACCTCTCGAGTCATCGAAACCAATCTCCATATTAATTGAACTTGACGAACAGTTAGATCCGATCGAGCTCTCCTCCGTAAGCGAGCTCTTGGATCGCATCGCCGCTTCGAGTCGCCACGAGCTACGACGGATCGGGCCTAAAACCGATCTGAGAGATCAACTCTCCCGTGCTACCCATCATGTTGCTGTGATAGAGGAGCAATGCGGCGATTCTTCTTCTATCTTAAGGACTAGCTACGTCCGGATTCCCGATCCCTCCATGCCGAATTCCGGCAGAGGGACGGATGTCGATCAAGCCCTGAACTTAAATTCAGGCGGCGGGTTGGACTCATTGGATAACACTCAAAAATCCAAACTTCCGAGTTCGGAAACTTCTCGGCCCCTGAGTCCTAAATTGGACGGGGTTCCGGATCTAGTTCCACCCGCCCACCCAAACATTAGTGATCTCTCTCGAATTCGGAAAGAGCCCGCTGAAACAGTACATCATTACTGGGCCAGATTCCTCCTCGTTATGAACATGATAAAGGACTGCCGAGAGGAGGACGCATTCCCAATTTTCTGCAATAATTGCATGGACAAGGGAATCCTAAACGCCATAAGTTGTCGCAAAATTACACGCTTTGCTGACTTGGTGACCATAGTACAAAAGTACTGTGCGATGGAGAGCGCCTGGAAAACCGAAAGTACATTTTGGGATAATCCGGCCCCGAATACATCCCTAGTCCGAAATAAAAGTGTGCATCATTATCAAACACCTGGGTTAAATACCAAAAAACCAAAACCCCCTAAAGGGTAATGGAACTGTCTTGGAGGGTTGGCTAAACGGACCTGCAAAATTCACAAGATCAGAGGCGCCACTCCAACTCATAGCCTTGAGCATGTTGGATACTACGGCAGGTGGCCAAAAGTGGCGAAGAGCTTCTAGCTTCGAGATCCCAGCCCAGCAACACCAATGACGGTGTTAATAGTCTTGAGACTTTCGCATCAAATAGCATGCAAAACGAACACTCCGCAATCTTGCGAAGTCTACCAAGTAGTAACAATAAATCCATGGGTAACACGGCTATTACCTTTAATGCCGGTGATTTAACCTAAATTCGAACAGCCCGAGCACCAGCCGCATTGGTCCTCGGTCCGATAGTGGGCGACTTTCGCCTTACTAAGGTACTCATGGATGGCGGCAGCGGACTAAACCTCATCTATGAGGAAACCCTCCGAAAAATGGAAATAGACTGGAACCGCATTGAGTGAAGCAGCACAACCTTTAGAGGAATAATCCCTAGCGGGAAGCATGCTGCACAGGAAAAATCACCTTTGGGCGTAGTGTTATTTCACGGACAATTACAGGTCCGAGGATGTCACATTTCAAGTGGCCCCATTCAACAGCGGATATCATGCTTTATTAGGACGAGAGGCATTCACAATTTTTCAAGCTATACCCCATTCACACTGCACTTCTAGCAACCCTATTGCTTTGAAGTTAATGGTCGGCCGTTCATTCTTAGACTATTAGTTATTAAATCACCATTCTAACATTGATCATGCTACCTATGCCCATATTTCGGGTGCACCTGTCAACCAATGTTTAACTGTGGATGTATTCCTCGAACATACATCATTATATCATTTGCTCTGACAAATGTTATCTCCTTGTTCACATAACTATGGAAATCCATCTTTAGTTAATCTCAATGAATTGTCGCTGAGTCCATCAGCCACCTCCTCGTCCTCTTCTTGGTTTAATGAACTCTTGATTCAGGTCTTGCTCCCATAGTTCATTCCTCGAGGATCTTGCAACACCACCTCGTCAAATTGTGTTGCACCCCTTCCTTCTTAGGCATCCTGAATCTGAGGTATCCTGACACCGATCAGATCTGAATCTCGGTCAGATGTGATGGTTTGAACATATTTCCAAGGGTTATAACATTGGTCTTTAACCCGATAAGGTGATGTCATCCTAACACACCTGCCCGGAAGGCCCTATTGTTATAAATTCCTTTTCAGCAAGGTTATCCATTCTTCCATGAGGAAATTGTAAGACTTATTCTATAAGTTGTTCCTGATGAATCCTTCGTGTATCCAAAGTACGACCTTTGTTTGAATACCATGTCAATGCTATCTCGAAGCATGTCTATGGTACTCCGATTTTCAACAAGAACATTTGAAGCCCAATGCTAAATGTTTCCTGCTCAATTATCCAAACACCCCTGTATGGGTAATGTCATGAAAATTCTTCCCCTTACCTAAAGAGTTTACTATATTATATCCTGTCATGGGTATCATGCTCTGCTCGTCCTTCTGAAGGATATACCTTTGAAATATGTGTTTAAACACATTTTCCTTTCCATTGTTCTGATTATTCTAATAATCGTATTCTCCTTTTTATTGTTTTGTTTAACCTTTCTGGTAATCCGACATAACTAAGCAGTGATAATCCCCTACTTAGGTAAGAATCTTGTGGTACGACGTTGTTAGTAAGACCCTATTACTATTGTTGATAGCATTCCTGTAACCGCCGATGGATGAGAACTCTACCTATTGGTCCGCCTCGTTCAACAAGCAGGAAAATGGTTCTCTTCATCTCTCGCCCTTGGTACCGATGTTGTTGCCAACATAACCGACAGACTATCCTCTAACATGCCTTGCTTACATGATCGTGCAAGATGTCACCACCCTTCCAACTTTTAACCACATGGTGGGCCCATAACCCACCGTTCCCCAGGATCGAAACCTGACTCTCCTGTACACCCCCTGTTCCCAAAGTTATTCCTCCCGCCTGGGCTCGTATGTAATTCATGAGCCACCTTCCGATGAGATCATCAATTCTGGTATCGGAAACAATAATTATTCCGTTGCTTGAAACCCCTTTCACCTTCTGACTAGGCATTGAACGATTGCCTGGCTGCCTGAAACTTCTTGTTGGACCTTCCAACTTTACTCTCGATGTGTTCTATTTGTTCAACTTGAGAGGTACTCATATGCTCAGTCATGGTTTAATCCTAGGTTATTACCCTTATAGCATTCATCAAGTTTCCGATCTACCCGTTACCTTTTAAGAATACGATGAAGATCCCGAAGAAAGGATGCCGACTTCATCATAAGGACCTGAAGCAGAGAAATGAAGACATCAATGTATTGGACCGGTTCTCTTCGAGAAGAGCAAACCAGAATGAGAAGACCCGCTAGATTCGTAACCAACCCTTCCCCCTTTCACTAACTCTTAAATCTCGGGACGAGATTTCTTGTAGTGGAGGAGAATTGTGACGCCCGGGTAATTAAGCTACAGTAACCCTCTGCTAAGGATGCCACGTCACCTCGGTTACTGTTGATAAACTCGAGTTAGTTCAAGAACGGTTCAAATTCAAATTTAAAATATAGTCAAACAATAAAATTTTTCAAACGTTAAAACTAAATTGTTCATCATGTGGCAAATAATCCCTAACTAATTGAGGTGAAGAAACCACATTCTTATAGGAAGTTTAGATGCATTTGAATAATTAAAAACAGTAGGTAAAACAATGAAATAAATGTCTTTTGCATTTTATAAAATAATAAACTGTTTATTTAGTTGCCCCTAAGTTAATAGGACAGTAGTATAATTATTAACACTAAATTAGTGACTGCTTTTATAATTTATAAAGCTAATACAAATGAGAAATTAAAAGAAAACAGAAAAGAAAAGAAATAAAAGAAAAGATATTACAAAAGCAAAAGACAAAACAAAACAAAAGAAAAAAAGGGGCCCCCTGGCCAACTGGGCCAGATGGCCCAGCTCACCGGCCAGGCCGGCCCACCTGGCCCAGCCGGCCGACCCGCCCATGCCTTATCCCCACGAGGGGAAACCCTATCCCACCGACACCCCCACTCCCCCCACTCGCTCGCCTCTCCCTCTCCCCCCTCTCCTCTCGATCCCATCTGGATCGGGGAGGGGCCCGACCCCGTCGACCGCTGTCGCCCCGCTTCTACCTCGCCGGCGCGCCCGCGCCCGAGGAACCGCCGCCTCCCCGCCGGACAGGCCGTCCTCAACCTCCTCCTCACCGACCCCCCCTCTCCCTCGCCCCCCTCTGCCCGATCTAGATCGGGAGGGGGCCGCCTCGACGTCGCCGACGCCCTCGACAACGCCGCCGCTCGCCGTCCCTAGAACCACCTCGACGCCGCGCCTCGTCGCCCGATGCCGCCCGGAACGACTCCGCCTCGGCCACCTCGTCGTCGACCACGTCGCCTCCTCGCCGTCCTCTTCGCCGGACAGCCTCCCCGCCGGCCTGCTACCTCTCCGCCGAGTCGTCCCCGTCTTCCTCCCCGCGCCCCGCTGCCTTGTCCCTACACCGAATGGTGAGGCCCCGGCCTCCTCTCACCCTCTCCCCGCATCCTCTCGTAGCCGCACTGTGTGTGCACTCGCACTGCCTGCGATGGTCCGCGCACCACCACGCCCGCGCGCGTGGCCCCGCCTCGCCGGTGCTGCTGTGGCCTCGCAGGCCTACACGCCCGCTAAGCCCCCCTGCTCCGCCTCCTACCGCCGTCCACGGTCCGTCCACGCCCGCTCGGCCCTGCTCCGACCTCGCCCTCCTGCAGCTCTCCCTCTCCTGCACCCGTGGCCGCTGGCGCCCAGCGCCCGTCCCCTACCCTGTCGGCCTGGGCGGGTGCACCACACCCGCTCCAGGCGCCCGTAACCCGCGCGCCCACTAAACCCCCCTTGGCCCAATGACGCACGGGCCCCGCCCAGAACGTTTTAGTAAAAAAAAGAATTAAAATAATAATAATAATAATAATAAATAGAGAATAATAATTAAATTAATTAATTAATGAATTAAATAAGTTAATTAGTCACAATTAGATTAACCTAATTAACTGTTAGTTAATTAATCAAACAATGACAGCGGGGCCCGCCCCCTTAATTAATTATGATTAGTTTAATTAACTTTGTTTAATTAAAATGTGTCACCCACTGCTGGGACCCACTAGTCAGTTGACGAGTCAACTCATTGATCACGGCGTCAAGATGGCAGCATGCTAATGTCATTAATTCATTTTCGAATTAATTAATTAATTAATTAAATTCTAGAAATTAATAACATCTTTAGAAAATCATATCTTTTAATCCGTAACTCGGATTAAAATATTATCAACATGAAAGTTGCTCAGAACGAAGAGACGATTCCGGATACGCAACCCGTTCGTCCGCCACACCCCCTAACCTATCGAACTCGCAACTTACCCCCCCGCCTCCTCCGCTTCGAAAACGCTAAACACCAGAATACTTTCCGGATGCTTCCCCTTCACCCAGTATCACCTCATACCGCGTTAGGGCACCCCTAGCACCGCATTTGTCTTGTCATGCACCGTCATGCTTATGTTTGCATTATATTTATTGTTTCTCCCCTCTTCTCTCCGGTAGACTACGAGGCTAGACGCTGCTTGCTGCCGGTTCGACTCGGAGTTGATTTAACCCTCTCTCTTGCCAGAGCAACCAGGCAAGCCCCCTTGATCACCAGATATCGCCTATTCTACTCTATACTGCTTGCATTAGAGTAGTGCAGCATCTAACACGCACTGGGTTGAGGAGCTCGACTCCGTACTCTGGGGGCTGCGGACCACGCCGAATCGTACTACCGGATTCACACCATTCTTAATGGTGTACGGCGCAGAGGCAGTCCTGCCCTGCGACATAATACATGACTCACCTCGTGTGCGCATGTATAAAGAAAGAGAAGCCAAGCTCGATCGACAGGACAGTTTGGACGCATTGGAGGAGGAGCGTGACGTGGCAAAAGCTCGTTCCGCATTCTATCAACAAAGCAGCTCAAGATATCAAAGCGAGGAAATGCACGGCCAAAGCTTATAACGTTGGCGAACTAGTTACTGCGCTGGACAAGAAAAAGGACAAACTCAAGCCCAAATGGGAAGGTCCTTCATCATCGACCAGGTCCCGACCGGCGGAGCATACCGTCTGCAAACGACGGATAACCGACTCGAGCCGAACCCATGGAACGCAGCCCGTATACGAAGATTCTACGCCTAAGCGCCGGACTCCAAGTTCGTCTCCTTCCTCCGTCCACATTTTCTATTTTTGTTGTCTTTTATTTCCCTCCTTCCTCCTCCTTCTTCTTGAAGCCTCTAGAGGCTCGTTTAGCTTTTTTCAAGACATACTTGACGCGCTGTCCGCGCTCATTATACACGGGGCTTCTTTAATAGAAGCTTATTTATACTGATTCATGCCCAACACATGCGTTAAACTTCCGCATGTACCTTTTATTCACCATTATATGCATCGATATGACTTAAGTTTTGGCCAAGCTGGGTTGCTCGCCTCTGTGCTTACCCCTCGCTCCCGATTGTTTGGCTAGGTGGTAAAGGAGCACCTCTGCGATTGTTACTGTCGGGTCAGCGGATGTGTACCTCGGACGGGTGAAACCGAAAGCTAGCGTTTTAAGGGAATATTCGGTCGGTGAACTGAAAGATGATTTTCACTATTTACCCATCTGCCCCGGATGATTTTCTGCTTTCATAGCAGCTTTGACATGCACTTTAGGGCATGCATCCCAAATAAAGGAACCCTTAACGGAACTATTCTCTCTGGAAGATGTTTCTTACTATCCATGTAATATAACATAACTAGTTGGGCACTTGTCTGATACAACAATAATGACCCCTACGCCTTGTCTCCATGCATACCATGGTTCTTATATAACCACGAAGGTATTCGGACACACTCCGGACTATTGGGTCCTGAGGTCGAAGTGAAAAGGTCCGCTATGACAAACGATCTACAATCCGGCTAGAAGACATTTTTCATGTCATATTTTTACATAGTCAACTCGACTCATCAGTATTCCTCCTCAATGCCATCTAATAGGCTATCTAATTTACAATCTTGTTGGGAATACTTGGCGACCAATTCTACTTGGCAGACACTAAGCTTACAGGATCTCCATCCCATCAGCCCCACAGTCCGACCTCGGCCATGTGGTTCGGTCAGCCTTCGTGTACAGCGTCTTTACCATGGCCCGAGCCTCCTGGCGCCTTTGACGGCAGGCCGATATCTTCCATAGTCAGAAGCGCCGCCGTGCTCCTTGAAGCCGCTCTGCCAGCTCCCCAATGCCTTCGGGCAGGGAGATGGATGGCCACAAGGCCTAGCCGACGCCTTTCATCACCTGCCGGACTCGTTTATGTTAATCGCCTTCCTCGCCGAAGAACTGGGCATCTCCTCCTCAGGACGACCTGTGAGCAAACCTACATACATGTTTATGTTAGTTGCCTTCCTCGCCGAACTCTTTCAAAGTTCGCTCAAGCACTTACTGAAAATGCCACGATTTAAGCCGCCGATTCTCCTTTACGGAGTCAGACAACTGGGCACGAACATCTTTTAGTTCCTCACCCAGCTTGGTGTTGGCATCCTGGAGGTTATTTTTCTCCTGCTGCACCCTTGTAAGCACGCTCTCGCCGGCCTTTAGCTGGCGCAAGAGCTGTTGCTTGTCCGGATCCAGTTCGGCGCCATCTGCAATGTTTTTCTCAGATTTACACACCCGCCGCACTTCATAAACTATTTATCTTTTGTAGCGTATATTACCAGAGGGGGTCTCTGTGGCACCCCCTGTAGTGGCTAGTGCGGCCTCAAGTTGGGCCTTGCACTCTTCAAGCTCCTGGGACAGTCGGGTACTCTTTCCTGTAAGATCCTGCATAACAAATGATCCTTAAATCAGTTATTCTAACTATTTTAAGTCTCGGGGGCTACTGGCATATATAACTATCAAATTTCCTTACCCGTATGTCCTTTACATACTACTCCGTGGCTCTGGCTAGACCATCTTGAGCAGCACGGAGGTGCGCATCTCCCGAATTGAAGGCATTCAAGGCCTCTTGGGAGAAACATGCGTCACGAAGAACTGTCCGGCGGCGCCTGTGGTTCAAGGCGCTCTCCACCTCGGAGTTGGTGGCGGACAATCTGTCGGCATCCTCTGTCGGAGGAGCATCCGACGTACGCCTCATGTTCGCCTCCGCTTCTGGACCCGGCTTTGGAGCCTGGATGGCGGAGGTTCGATTGGCAACCTCTCCGAACTCAGTCCGGCGAGCGCTCTTTTTCCTGAAAAGAGCGTCAACGTTAGTACACCTTCTAGGAATCAATCCTAGGAACATGGTGACACGCCATACCGTTGCGGCGGAGTTTCAATCCGGTCTGCACTCCTTTTTAGCCTGCAAGGCAGACTTGCCCTTGTTGGCCAGCCACCATGGCTCGGCTTCCTCCTCAAGGTACCCCTGCGAAACACCATTGGTATACAAAGGATCAAGAAATAAGCACGGATGGGTCATTATCGAATATTGGGGCCTCGGCCTCGCCACTGTGAGGCTGGAAGTATTCCGGTAATCGGCCGTAATGGCAACCAAAGCATTGTCAATGCTAAGTTGGTGGAACACCCGTCGATCAACTCCACCTTTATATCCGGATCCTCTTGGAGGTCGGATCGAGGGACCGCTCCGGATCCTCGGGTTGTGGGGCGGGCTGTGTATCTTCTCCATATCCGGCGCAGTTCTCCTTGAGAAACCATGAAATGAGATATTTAACCACGGAACATGGATCGGACAGGTCACAAAGATGTTTGCTTACCCAGCTTCGAGGATTATTAGAAGAAAACTCCTTCGTGGATTGACGGGAGGAAATCCTCCTCCTCCCTTTATACATGGCGCATAAGATCTTCACCAGTTGGTGACCGATCCCGCCCTTTGCGCCATGGCGGGTGGCATCGTCCTCCGCTGAAGTCCCACATGGGTGGCCCCTATATTGAGCGGCTGCACTCCCTCATAATGCAGATTGCCATGACTCCAATCATGGTCAATCCGGCATGAGCCAGTAACCTTATTCAGCTCATCAAATAGAGGACATCCCGGTCATTTTCCCTCCGGGGGCTCCGAGGGCACCAGATTAGGCGCTTCTTCAGAGGAGCATTGCTAAACTCCGGAAGGCCGATCCGAACAGGATCCGGCAGCGGGATGTCCTCCATGTAAAACCATTATGAAGGCCAGTCTTCGGACGCCTTCTTCGGGGTTCCGGACAGGTATCCGGTCCCGGCAATGCGCCATAGCTCGGCTCCGCCCACTTGATATATCGACCCCTCATAAGAACGGGGTACTAGGCAGAATAATCTCTTCCACAGCCTGAAATGAGCCTCGACGCCCAAGAACAGTTCGCAAAGGGCCACGAAGCCCGCGATATGCAAAATGGAGGCAGGCGTAAGGTGGTGCAATCGAGGTCAGAGAACTCCAAGAGCCCCGGAGAAACGGATGGATTGGAAATCCGAGTCCTCTTACTAGATAAGAGATGAAGCATACCCGCTCTCCTTTAGAGGGATCGGGGACACTCTCCGCTTGCTTTCCGCCATTGTAGGTGGCAAGTCCGGCTCGAACCGGAACCATGAAGGCAGGGGGAAGAAATCCCTTGGCTTGGAGTATAACTAGCTCGCTATGCAGGACTGAGCATCTCTCCCAATTTCCAGGCTTAGGGCTGGGAGCATGAGAGGAGGAGCCGCGTCGACTGTCCATGATGGAATGGGCTTTGGTCAGAGGCGCTCCGATGAAAGCTCTCGAAGGGGGGATGGTGTGAATCAGATCTAGAACCTCGCCCCTTTTATAGGCAGCTCATTCACGCAGCTAGGGGGGTAAGTGTAAAAATACCCTGGCTTTTCGCATTCATTCAAACACGTGGAAGATGGCCATTATTGGGCGTAGAAGCCAAGGAGCGCAACATTTATCAGAAGCCGGACACTATTCGACAAGTATATGGAATTTGGAGAAGAATCCGCCTCGCAATGCCGAAGACAATCAACACGCCGACTCATCGTCATTGAAGCCTGGTTCGGGGGCTACTCAGGGAGTCCCGGATTAGGGGGTGTCCGAATAGCCGAACTATCACCGTTGGCTGGACTCCTGGACTATGAAGATACAAGATTGAAGGCTTCGTCCCGTGTTCGGATGGGACTTTCCTTGGCGTGGAAGGCAAGCTTGGCGATACGGATATGTATATCTCCTACCATTGTAACCGACTCTGTGTAACCCTAACCTATCCGGTGTCTATATAAACCAGAGGGTTTTAGTCCGTGGGGATCTAACAACAATCGACCATAGGCTAGCTTCTAGGGTTTAGCCTCCTTGATCTCGTGGTAGATCTACTCTTGTACTACCCATATCATCAATATTAATCAAGCAGGAGTAGGGTATTACCTCCATCGAGAGGGCCCGAACCTGGGTAAAAACATCGTGTCCCTTGTCTCCTGTTACCATCCACCTAGACACACAGTTCGGGACCCCCTACCCAAGATCCGCCGGTTTTGACACCGACAGAGACGATGACTTGCGGGTGGCTCTAGGCCGCGGCGGCACGGCGGCTCGTCGCAGGGATGAAACAGCCGCGGAGGCACGAGGCGCTGGCCGGCTCGTCAGGGCGGCCCACCAGCGGAGTAAAAGATGTGATCAAGTAGGCGGCTCGAAGAGGCCGATCGGAGGAACGGGGCGGCTCCGCCGCAGCAGCTCGGGAAAACCTCCGGCAAGGCGGAGCGGTAAACTGACAGAGGGCGGAGAGGCGCTGCAAGCCAGCGGCGGGTGGAGAGATAGCGTGGTATTGGTCAGGGCAAGGCGGCCTGTGGTGCGGTTGTAGCAGCGTGTGGAGGCAGGGCCGGCTCGAAGCCACGACGGAGATGGCCACGAGGCCAGGCCGTCTTGAAGCGCGGCAGCGCGGGTCAGGGTTTAGGCGGCGGCCCAGGCCACGGCGAAGACGGCCGCAAGGCAGCGCCAGCTTGAGGCGCGGCGGTGCAGGCGAGGCCAAAGCGGCGCGGGCCACAAAGGCGGCTCAGAGTGAGGCCGAGCAGTGGTGGCTTGACGCATCGTGAGGCGAGCCATGGCGCAGAGGCGAGGCAAGGGCACAAGCAGGCCATGGCGGTGGATGTGGTGGCTCTGTGGTGATAGGCCGGCTCACCGGCAGAGGAGTAGCGATGGCGGTTTAGAGACAAGGCCAGGCACGGATCTGCGTTGATCCGCCTAGAGGAAGCATGTCCTTGCGGCCCGCGTACTTCGAGTGACTCGGCAATGAAGCACAGTCCGGGTCGTCAACGGGGCGGGTCTTCGGAAGAGTTCGAGCCCGCGGACCATCCACTCCCGGCTCGTGGAAAGATGCATTGATCCATCTGATGTATCATTAATCATCAATTTCCTTATTGATCTTAACAAATAGTGTCCGATCCGTAATCTCATCTAATGGCTTGATTGGCTTGGCACGTTTTGGTGACTTGTTTCGATCGGACTCGGCGAACCAATGCTGGACGAAACCGGCGACTCTAACCATGCTAGTTGAGTTACAGACCAAGATTTGATACGCTGGCGAAACAGGCCGTAGTGGAAAACGATGGTGTTTGCGATTTTGTGACTTGACTGCTTGCTCAAACAAATGATAGTTGACTTTTCTTGGATTCCATCTCGTACTCCAAAGTTGACCAGCAAAATTCAGTTATCCTGTCCAATCCCTAGTTATTCCGCGTGCCCGTATCGGCTCTTCTCTGGTAAATCATGAACTTCTCGACCCCTCAGAAATATCCCTGCAAGAACTCAACACCACCATCCGCAAGCCCCACGGTGGGCGCCAACTATTGTGGAATTGTCACGGCAGATGGCCTAGTGTGAGGACTTAGTCGTGAGGCCAATGCATCTATGTGGTAGCTTGAGATGGGTTGATCGGAATCGAGAGACGCAACATAAGACAAGGGTTTAGACAGCTTCGGGCCCCGGGAAACATCATCCGGTAATAGCCCTACATGCTGTTTGTGGCTAGGTCTCATTATGATCATGAGGGAGTCGTCGTATAAGCCGGCTCTCCTCTAGTTGTGTCTACCCCTAGAGATTATTCAACCTGTCCCTCTTGGGGTGCCCTGCCCCTCCTTATATAAGTTAATTGGGCGAATTACATGTAGAGTCCACCTCGGATTAAGACTTAAACTATTCTGACTTCTCATCACGGGCTTCTCTCCATGGGCTTCTTAACGTCTTGGGCTTCTTAATGTTTTGGGCTTATTAACCCCAGGCGACTCTGTCACAATCTGACTTCACATCTGGCTTAACATCTGCCGGCTTAAACATCTAGCTTAACATCTGCCGGCTTAAACATCTGGCTTAAACATCTGCTGGATTAAGCATCTGCTGGCTTAAACATCTGGCTTAAACATCTGCCGGCTTAAACATCTGCCGGCTTAAACATCTGTCGGCTTAAACATCTGCTGGGTCACCAATGAAATACCAAGTCTCAGCCGGGTCATATCTCTGGCCGGTTCATATCGCGGGGTATATCCCCGACAGCGGCCGTATTTTATTATTCTGAAAGTTTGCCAGTCGTCGGCTTCAGCCCCCACGTAGATGCTATGGGGGTGTTCGGAATAACGGGTAATCACTCTTGACCCAACGTCTTGGTCCATAAAGCAGGTGACTTAAGTAGAGAACCAGGAAATCAGACTATGTGGCTTTAGCACTTTCACTTAGCCATAGGAGTTTGGTGGTGGGGCTAAGAACTAGCCCTTTGTGCGCATGCGGCTGTCCGAATTGGGATGCCTTAGGCGCATGACCGAGGCGAAGTCAGTCCTTCGTATAATACGGAAAAAATCACAAGAGATTTATATTAAGTCACTGAATAGTTGACCAGCTCTCTTCGTACCATGACAGTCAGTTTTTGGCTTTATCTACTGAGGTGTTTGACCGGAAGAACCAGAAACACAATCGCAGCAGTTATCCCTTTACTATCTTAGCCGAACATGCGGAACGTTAGGTGGTAACCACAGGAGCTGGGCAACCCAACTATTGACCAAAGACGTGATTCAGAGCCGATGCATATAATGCAATATTAGGGAGGCCGAAGTATACTATCAAAGTATACAGGCTTCTTATTCTTCTGAAAAAAAAATATATGGGGCCAAATAGAGCCCCTGGCGGTTTAAATCGTGCCGAGGTGTATATGCCAATCTAACGTAAGAGGGAACACAAATTTGATAAATAAGCCAATACCAAACAAGGTTGGGCAAAACTGTTTCCATTATAGTCTGATTGATACGTCAAAACGTGTTTTTACAGAGGATGCTAGAAGCATCGAGGCTATGCCGAGAAATTGCGAACAAGGGAAAGCTGTATGTAGGTCCTAAAAAAGGAAATGGTGATCTTGTAGATCCTTTGGACGTTCTGCCGCACGTCTGCGCTGCTTTTCACCTTGGTGGATGATCCTTTTAGAGGATCAACGATCGAGTACACATAAGGGGCCTGGAAAAGGGCCCTTGGTACTATCGAAATGTGATGTGGGTTGTATAGAACCTGAAATAAGAAGAAGAAAAAAGTAAAAATATGAGGGTCCGGATATGGTCGAGCCGTATTGTGGACTTTGTTTTTAGTGTGCGTCCGTCCTGGCCCATGGCATCTTTAGTGCGTAGTTATGTACGCATGGTACATATGCCGCAATCAGGTTGGGGTTTTGACGGAGGCCAAATTGCTTGTCTAGCTCTGGATGAGCCGGACTGTCATTCTGCATGGTAGACCGGACTCGTTTGATAGTGTCCAGGGGCTTGACTTCCGATGTAGTATTCGGCTTAATAAGGCCACCCTGTACTTCAGCTACGAGGGCCTCAGTGTGCTCCTCATTACGGAGGGAGCGCTCCATGTTTCCATTGACTGTTATAGCGCCGCGTGGTCCGGGCATCTTGAGCTTTAGATAGGCATAGTGTGGGACCGCATTGAAACAGGCGGCGTGATTCGTCCGGGCAGTGCGTGATAGCCACTGCGGAAAGGGACGATGTCGAAGATCAAGTCTTCGCTTCGAAAATTATCCGGTGAGCCGAAGAATACCTCCAGTGTTATGGACCCTGTGCGGCAGGCCTCTACGCCGGGTATTACTCCTTTAAAGGTAGTTTTAGTGGGCTTGATTCTTGACGGATCGATACCAATTTTACGGACAGTGTCCTGATAAAGCAGGTTAAGACAGCTGCCGCCGTCCATGAGGACTCGTGTGAGGTGGAATCCATCGATGATTGGGTCGATGACCAATGCTGCCGAACCTCCATGACGGATACTGGTCGGATGGTCTCTGTGATCAAATGTGATCGGACAGGCTGACCATGGGTTGAATTTGGGGCAACTGTCTCTCTGGCATAGACGTCCCTTAGTGCGCGCTTGTGCTCCCGTTTAGGGATATGAGTAACGTAGATCGTATTTTAACTGTTTTTACCTTGGGGGGAATTTCTTTTGCCCCCCTGTGTTTGATGGGCAAGGCTCGTCATCATCCTCACTAGGCGGCCCTTTCCCCTTATGTTCGGTGTTTATCTTACCGGCCTATTTAAAGACCCAACAATTTCTATTGGTATGATTGGCAGGCTTGTCTGGGGTGCCTTGGATCTGGCAAGGGCGATCTAGTATTCGGTCCAAACTGGATGGACCATCTTTGTTTCCTTTGAATGACTTCTTCCGCTGACCGGGTTTAGAGCCACTGAATCCAGCGTTGACCGTTGTGTCTTCGGTATCTTCATTGTTGCTTCGACGCTTGTGTTTGTTGCATCGTGGCTTGTGATAACCCACAAGTGTAGGGGATCGCAACAGCTTCCGAGGGTAGAATATTCAACCCAAATTTATTTATTCAACACAAGGGGAGCCAAAGAATATTCTCAAGTATTAGCAACTGAGTTGTCAATTCAGCCATGTGGGGTTTCTAAAAGTGGAAGAAGGAAGAACACACACAAGAGCTTGAGGTAGAAGAAGAGCACACAGGGAGTTTTGCGGCACCGCACACACTTGTGCCTTTTCCCTGTTTCTTCTCGAGAAACTCAGCTGGTTACAAGTCCTTAAGTATCCGGACTAACCACAATACACACGCACCCACTAAGCCATGCCCACACGCACACACTTTTGCATGTAGCAACGGTCAAGCCACACACATCGGCTGAACCATGACTAGCTCCACTAGCCGGTAGAAACGGCAGCTGATAACCACCTCTCTGGCCGCTCAGTTTTGGCCGATCTCCTCGCACTTGGAGACGCAACACTGGTGATTATCAGGTCCACAACTAAGCCATTCTAACAACTAATCTTATCCATGCAGTGCGTGCATGCTACTCACCTAACGGACGCCACACATGCATCCACTTCCTTCTAAGACTGACTCAGAATTGAACATGATCTAATTAATCAACTACACTTAGCACTAATAACAAGATTAGTTCTAACAATCACCTCTTTAATCTTGTTATCATTTAATCCTCTCTTGAAGCCCGTGGTCGTTGATGTCATCGGTGCAACACGGAGATGGCCGCCAATGCCATCTTTTCACACCAATTGCAGCATCGCCGCTAGCTTCAACGAGAGCCGCACCTCGAGCGCCTTCACCATGAGCACGCTGCCGTGGCACGCTCGCTGCCGCATGTTTGCCACCGATGCCACAACTCGCTGGTGACTCGCCTCCATGCTCACCACCGGTGACACAACTCACCAGTGACTCGCCACCGGTGACACAACTCGTCGGTGACTCATCTCCATGTTGTCGACGATGAGGCACCTTATCGAAGACTCCGACATGGAAATCCTCACGGCAATGGCCTCCGCTCCATGGCCATCACCTTCTTGCCGCCGGTGACGCAACTTACCGGGCAGCATACCTCTCTCCATTACTCGTGACGCAGCTCGACGATGATGAAGACGCATCGGCAACTAGCCGCATCGTGCAGCCAACGGCGTCCACCTTGCGCCGCCGACCTCCACCTCACACGCAGTTCGCCGCGCGGCCACCACCGCCTCGGATCGACATGGCTTGGGGTTTCTAAAAGTGGAATAAGGAAGAACACACACAAGAGCTTGAGGTAGAAGAAGAGCACATAGGGAGTTTTGCGGCACCGCACACACTTGTGCCTTTTCCTTGTTTCTTCTCGAGAAACTCAGCTGGTTACAAGTCCTGGTACCGGACTAACCACAATACACACGCACCCACTAAGCCACGCCCACACGCACACACTTTTGCATGTAGCAACGGTCAAGCCACACACATCGGCTGAACCATGACTAGCTCCACTAGCCGGTAGAACGGCAGTGATAACCACCTCTCCGCCGCTTCAGTTTGGACGATCTCCTCGCACTTGGAGACGCAACACTGGTGATTATCAGGTCCACAACTAAGCCATTCTAACAACTAATCTTATCCATGCAGTGCGTGCATGCTACTCACCTAACAGACGCCACACATGCATCCACTTCCTTCTAAGACTGACTCAGAATTAAACATGATCTAATTAATCAACTACACTTAGCACTAATAACAAGATTAGTTCTAACAAGCCACACCTGGATAACTTAATATCTGCAGCAAGGTATTTAGTAGCAAAGTAATATGATAGTAGTGGTAATGGTAACAAAAGAGTAATGAAAGCAAAAGTAATATTTTTGGTGTTTTGTAATGATTGTAACAGTAGCAACGGGAAAGTAAATAAGCGTAAACTAGTATATGGAAAGCTCGTAGGCATTGGATCGGTGATGGATAATTATGCCGGATGCAGTTTATCATGCAACAGTCATAACATAGGGTGACATAGAACTAGCTCCAATTCATCAATATAATGTAGGCATGTATTCCGAATGTAGTCATACGTGCTTATGGAAAAGAACTTGCATGACATCTTTTGTCCTACCCTCCCGTGGCAGCGGGGTCCTAATGGAAACTAAGGGATATTAAGGCCTCCTTTTAATAGAGAACCGGAACAAAGCATTAGCACATAGAGAATACATGAACTCCTCAAACTATGGTCATCACCGGGAGTGGTCCCGATTATTGTCAATTCGGGGTTGCCGGATCATAACACATAGTAGGTGACTATAGATTTGCAAGATAGGATCAAGAACTCACATATATTCATGAAAACATAATAGGTTCAGATCTGAAATCATGGCACTCGGGCCCTAGTGACAAGCATTAAGCATAGCAAAGTCATAGCAACATCAATCTCAGAACATAGTGGACACTAGGGATCAAACCCTAACAAAACTAACTCGATTACATGATAGATCTCATCCAACCCATCACTGTCCAGCAAGCCTACGATGGAATTACTCACGCACGGCGGTAAGCATCATGAAATTGGTGATGGAGGATGGTTGATGATGACGACGCCGACGAATCCCCCTCTCTGGAGCCCCGAACGGACTCCAGATCAGCCCTCCCAAGAGGTTTTAGGGCTTGGCGGTGGCTCCTTATCGTAAAACGCGATGATTTCTTCTCCTTGATTTTTTTCTCCCCGAAAGAAAATATATGGAGTTGGAGTTGGCGTCGGAGGAGCTCCAGGGGGTCCACGAGGTAGGGGGCGCGCCCCCCACCCTCGTGGACAGGGTGTGGGGCCCCTGGTCTTAATCTTTGGCAAGGATTTTTTATTATTTTTAATTAGATGTTTCGTGGAGTTTCAGGTCATTCCGATAACTTTTGTTTTCTGCACATAAAACAACATCATGGCAATTCTGCTGAAAACAACGTCAGTCCGGGTTAGTTCCATTCAAATCATGCAAGTTAGAGTCCAAAACAAGGGCAAAAGTGTTTGGAAAAGTAGATACGATGGAGACGTATCAACTCCCCCAAGCTTAAACCTTTGTCTGTCCTCAAGCAACTCAGTTGATAAACTGAGAAAAGAAAAACTTTTACAAACTCTGTTTGCTCTTGTTGTTGTAAATATGTAAAGCCAGCATTCAGGTTTTCAGCAAAGATTATAACTAACCACATTTGCAATAATTCTCAGGTCTCATATTTACTCATATGAATGGCATAATCAACTAGCAAGCCATAATAATAAATCTTGGATGACAACACTTTCTCAAAACAATTACAATATGATATAACAAGATGGTATCTCGCTAGCCCTTTCTGAGACGGCAAAACATAAATGCAGAGCACCTTTAAAGATCAAGGACTGACTGGACATTGTAATTCATGGTAAAAGAGATCCAATCATAGTCATACCCAATATAGATTAACAGTAATAGATGCAAATGAAAGCTGTGCTCCCCAGCTAGTGCTTTTTAATAAGAGGGTGATGACTCAACATGAAAGTAAATAGATAGGCCCTTCGTTGAGGGAAGAAGGGATTTGTAGAGGTGCCAGAGCTCGGTTTTGAAATAGAGATAAATAATATTTTGAGCGGCATACTTTCATTGTCAACATAGCAACCAAGAGATGGCGATATGTTCCATGCTACACACATTATAGGCGGTTCCCAAGCAGAATGGTAAAGTTTATACTCCCCCTCCACCAACAAACATCAATCCATGACTTGCTCGAAACAACGAGTGTATCCAAGTAGCAACAGTCCCAGGGGTTGTTCTGTTTGCAATTAATTTTGATTTAGTTTGCATAAAGCATGGGACTGGGCATCCCGGAGACCAGCCATTTTCTCGTGAATGAGGAGCGGAGTCCACTCCTCTTGAGAATAACCCGCCTAACATGGAAGATAAGGACAGCCCTAGTTGATACATGAGCTATTCGAGCATACAAAACAGAATGTTTATTTGAAGGTTTAGAGTTTGGCACATACAAGTTTACTTGGAACGGAAGGTAAATACCGCATATAGGAAGGTATAGTGGACTCATCTGGAATAACTTTGGGGTTTAAGGAGATTGGATGCACAAGCAGTATTCCCGCTTAGTACAAGTGAAGGCTAGAAAAAGACTGGGAAGTGACCAACTAGAGAGTGACAACAGCCATGAACATGCATTAAAATTAATTAACATTGGATGCAAGCATGAGTAGGATATAATCCACCATGAACATAAATATCATGAAGGCTATGTTGATTTGTTTCAACTACATGTGTGAACATGTGCCAAGTCAAGTCACTTAAATCATTTAAAGGAGGATACCACCCCATCATACTACATCACAACCATTTTAATAGCATGTTGGCACGCAAGGTAAACCATTATAACTCATAGCTAATCAAGCATGGCATAAGCAACTATGATCTCTAATTGTCATTGCAAACATGTTTATTCACAATAAGGTGAATCAAGAACGATGAACTCATCATATTTACAAAACCAAGAGAGGTCGAGTTCATACCAGCTTCGCTTATCCCAATCAATTCATCATATATCGTCATTATTGCCTTTCACTTGCACGACCGAACGATGTGAATAATAATAAGAGTGTACGTGCATTGGACTAAGCTGGAATCAGCGAGCATTCAATAAGCAGGAGAAGACAAGGCAATATGGGCTCTTGGTTAAATCAACAATAATGCATATAAGATCCACTTCAACAATTTAATCACGGTCTTCTCCTATCGACCCCCAAAGAAAAGAAAATAAATAAAGCTATTTACATGGGAAAGCTCCCAACAAGAAAAAGAAGAACAGGAAATCTTTTTGGGTTTTCTTTTTAATTATTACTACTACAGCAGGAAGAGTAAACTAACTTGAAGCTATTACTAATTTTTGTTGTTGTTTTCTTAAAGTTTATCAAACACACAAGAAGAAAGCAGGAAAAAGAAAATAAACTAGCATGGATATTACAGTGAAAGAGTATGAGCACCGACATCTAGTATTGAGTGTGTGTGAACATAAATGTAATGTCGGTGGGAAATACGTACTCCCCCAAGCTTAGACTTTTGGCCTAAGTTGGTTCATTGCCAAGGATGGCCTGGCGGATATCCGTAGGTGTAGCTGGGTCGATCGAGATGCAGCGGCTATCGCCTCGAGCTGCAGCGTGGCCGAGCTGCCTCCACTCTCCTCTCATAATCATCTGCCTCCTCTCTGGTAATAACATATCTTCCTTTTGCCTGATAATCAAAGAAGGCAGGAGCAGGGAGAGTAATACGGACAACACGCCATTTATCAAAGATTAGTCGATATAAGAGAGGTGATTCATTCCTCTCGACAAACTGGTGGTGGACCATAGGATGATATGGAGTTGCCTCCCAATCATCCTGTTCGGATGTGGGCTCAACGGGGGCTTCTGGGTCTTCAGCGTTTTCTGGAGTATTGTTGTCTCCGGTGCCGGTATTACTGTCTTTTTCGCGACGCAATTTTGAGCGGCGCCGCCGACGTCAATGCTTTGGAGGTGCCTCAACAGGCTTGTCCTCAACCGGATCCTTCCTGCCGTCATTGTCATCCTCTTTAGGTATGTCCACCATATACACGTCATATGTGGAGGTGGCCGTCCAACGTCTGGTAATCGGCGGGTCTTGGCCTTGTTCGTCTCCGGCATCGTCATCCCTGTCGTCGATGTCTTCGGAGGCATAGTTCAGCATGTCAGTTAAATCTTCGATAGTGGCTATGAAGTGGGTGGTGGGTGGGAAGTAAAATTCCCTGCTTTTAGCCCCTAGTCTGGGCTGGGCGTAATTCGGAGGTGATTCCTCTGTGATGGTGAGGGATCGCATTAAGTCAAGAGCCTCGTTTAAGAGCGAGGTTTGGACGGGGAAACGAGAGTCCGTGGGGCTGGCTGGGGCGATGGCCTCCTGGCCATGCTTGCTTGGCGTGGACTTCGAGAGTTCGTATTCGGAGACCGGGGGCGAGTCCGTCCTTTCAATGATATGGGAAACCCCGTCTGATTCCGAGTTCGTCGTGGACACAATCGCCTCCGGATCCTCAATAGTGTTGTTTGTAGCGGAGAGTCCGGTCGCCTCCAAACTCCCATCTTCAGACCTGGTGGTTTGCTTTGGATCTAAGGCCAGAGCGGTGGTCGGGGCCGCGAAACCTTCGAAGATCAAGTCTCCTCGGATATCGGTGACATAGTTTAGTTTCCCAAAACTGATCTGATGACGAGGGGCATACTTGTCGATCTGCTCGAGGTGGCCAATTGAGTTGGCACGTAGAACGAAGCCGCCGAACACAAAAATCTGGCCCGGGAGGAAAGCTTCCCCGTAAACGGCATCATTGTTGAGGATCGAACGAGCCATTGAACCTTCTGTCGACGGCACGGTGGAACTCTCAATGAAAGCACCAATGTTAGTGTCAAAACCGGACGATCTCGGGTAGGGGGTCCTGAACTGTGTCTCTAAGGATTGAAGGTAACGGGAGACAGGGGACACGATGTTTACCCAGGTTTGGGCCCTCTTAATGGAGGTAATACTCTACTTCCTGCTTGATTGACTTTGGTGAGTATAGGAGTTACAAGAGTTTATCTACCTCGAGACCGTAATGACTAAACCCTAGATGTCCAGCATGTATGATTATGATTGTCTCTGCGGACTAAACCCTCCGGTTTATATAGACACCGGAGGGGCCTAGGGTTGAACAGAGTCGGTTCATAGAGAAAGGAAACTACACATCCGTATGCCAAGCTTGCCATCCATCCGGACACGGGGGAAGGCCTTCTATCTTGTATCTTCACGGCCCACCAGTCCGGCCCATGTCACATAGCCCTGATGCTCGGGGACCCCATAATCCAGGACTCCCACACCCGCGACCGAGCCGACGGCTCAACCTCGTGTAACAGACTCGCCTCATTTGGACTTGACCTCGTCTCAGCAGGTGTTAACACCTCCGGGTCATTATTCCAACCTGCTGGATAACATGATTGCCGCGGCTTCACGGCTGGCGGCTCTTCTAGTAGAAGGCAAATCTCCCGCTGCGATCGAGGCCCGAAAGTCTCTGGAGCTTCTTCAGACGGAAGTAGCTCGTCAGGCGGCTTATGCATATAGCCGTGAGTGAATTCATTCAACTCCATGCCACAGCCGAAGTTATAGCTGGCACATTGAATCGCTGACGGTCTCCAGAAGCAAGCGGCGTCGTAACCTGCCCTGCGGGCATGACCCGCTGCATAATGATAATAATGTTCAAAACCTAATGGATCGGGCTAGGGCACGTCAAGAGGCAGAACTGGTGGCTCAATTAGTGCCTCAGCAGCACCTTCAGCGAAACCTTTCAGCGTTTGTGGAGGCTGGGATGACTTCCAGGACGATGGGTGTGCCATGCCTAGCGCCGGCTCTGCGTAATGAGCGTCTTCCTAAAGACTTTAAGGGTCCTCGCAAGGTGACTAATTACACATCGGATCTACCGCCTGAGGCTTGGATCGAGAGCTACAAGCTGGCCATGGAGATGCTAGATGTGAATGATGTTGTATGTGCCAAGTACTGGGTTGAAGGGGTTGCCCCCTAATTCTATCAACTCATGGGCTGAGTTGAAGGCTCGCTTTATTCAAAATTTTGAAGACACATGTAAGCAGCCCCTATCGATTATTGATCTGGATGCTTGCATGCAATGAGAGGATGAATCGTCCCACCATTGGGTTCGCCGGGTTTCGGCCATTATTCATTCATCAGATAGCATCAACACCGGCTCTACTGTTCTAATTCTAGAGAAAAATTGTCGTTTTACCCCCTCAAGCAAAAGCTGGTGTGGCTTAAACATCATTGCAATGACATGGGGGAGCTCATGGCACCTCTCATCAAGTACGCCGACTCAGACAACACTAAGGACCCTGGGTCTGATGAGGAGAAGTCCAATAAGGGGAAGAAGAACGGCAGTGGGAAAGGCCAGCTACAAAACGTGACGAGTTCTAACCAGGGTAACGGTGGCAAGCGCAAGCTAACCAAGGGCGGGTCAGATTTTGAGGCCAATACCAATACACAGAATAACGAACAACGTCGTAAGGGAAAGCCACCACCTTAGTTTGGGGGGCCAAAGTTCAACCTTGAGGTGATGTTGAACCAGCCTTGCCCAAAGCATAGTTTTCTGAATAGGCCTTCGGGGCATTTGTGGAAGGATTATTTTATCATGAAGGAATGTAAGAGCTTCGGCTTTCATCATGACCACAATAATAACAACGGCCCACATGGCGGGTCAGGACCCGGTTCACATGGACCCGGCTTTGGGGGCGGCGGCTCGAGTTTTGGATATAAAGGACAAGGCCACTAGGGCAGCTATAATCAGCAGCCTAGTTAGGGTAACCAGCAACAACAGTCGGGGTATCAGAGTAATCCAAAGCAGCTTAACAGTGGCCAATATCATGTATTCACCACAAGCCTTTGCAAGCGGGATCAGAAGGTTCATAAGCGCGTGGTCAGTACAGTTGAGCTGGCGGTGCCTCGATACTTGTGATGGTCAAAACAGACAATTGTATGGAGCTATGAGGATCACCCGCCCTGGGTTGACAATCCGGGTCAGTTGGCATTAGTGGTAGCCCATCAGGTCGGAGGTTACAAGTTCACTAAGGTGCTTATGAACAGAGGCAGCAGTATCAATATCCTCACCAGCAACAATAGTCGGGGTATCAGAGTAATCCAAAGCAGCTTAACAGTGGCTAATATCATGTATTCACCACAAGCCTTTGCAAGCGGGATCCGAAGGTTCATAAGCGCGCGGTCAGTACAGTTGAGCCAGTAGTGCCTCGATACTTGTGATGGTCAGAATAGCCAATTGTATGGAGCTGTGAGGATAACCCGCCCCGGGTTGACAATCCGGGTCAGTTGGCATTAGTGGTAGCCCCTCAGGTCAGAGGTTACAAGTTCACTAAGGTGCTTATGAACGGAGGCAGAAGTATCAATATCCTCTATTATGATACTTTTCGCCGTCTGAATTTGACTGACAAAGATCTTAATCCATCCTCTACAGTCTTTCACGGTGTAGTGCTTGGTATGTCAGCATACCTAGTTGGCAAGATTGCCTTGGTGGTATCTTTTGGCAATGACTATGATTATAGGGCGGGGACATTGTGGTTTGAAGTCGTTAAAATCAAAAGCCCCTGTCACGCTTTGTTTGGTCGGCCGGTGAGGGAGTCCTGGATTAGGGGGTGTCCGGATAGCCGGACTACCATCATCAGCCGAACTATCATCTGCCGGACTATCATCATCGACCGGACTCCAAGACTATGAAGATACAAGATTGAAGACTTCTCCCCGTGTCCGGATGGGACTTTCCTTGGCGTGGAAGGCAAGCTTGGCGATACGGATATGTAGATCTCCTACCATTGTAACCGACTCTATGTAACCCTAGCCCTCTCCGGTGTCTATATAAACCGGATGGCTCTAGTCCGTAGGACAACAACATCAACAACCCTTACAATCATACCATAGGCTAGCCTCCAGGGTTCAGCCTCCTTGATCTCATGGTAGATCCACTCTTGTAAACATCCACGATATCAATATCAATCAAGCAGGACGTAGGGTTTTACCTCCATCAAGAGGGCCCGAACCTGGGTAAAACATCGTGTCCTCGCCTCCTGTTACCATCCGCCTAGACGCATACGCTTCAGACCCCTACCGAGATCCGCCGGTTTTGACACCGACATTGGTGCTTTCATTGAGAGTTCCTCCGTGTCGCCACCGATAGGCTTGATGGCCTCTTCAATCGACAACGACGCAGTCCTGGGTGAGACTTTTCTCCCGGACAGATTTTCAGATTCGGGCGGTTTCGCATCGGGCCAACTCACTTGGCCATCCGGAGCAGATCGAAGCTACGCCCTGGCCGCCGTGTCAGGTTTGAAGCCTAAACTTCACGGCTGATATCCGCGGGACTTGATCTTCGATGGATCTGAGCCACAGCCGAAAGTGCCGTGCTGTCACGATGGGCATGACCTAACTCTGCCGCCGGACAGCACCTTGGAGGTCAAGACACTAATCCGCCCCGACCCATAGTCCGGAGCCGATCGCCGGATCGAGGATGGATGGCTGGACACCGCCTCGGGAGTAGCAACTTCTACGGCGGTGGAGCCGAACGCTTACCTTGTCCCGCATAAAGCTCATGACTCCGAGGTGCCGGACTCCGAACCTCCTACGCCCCTGCCGGTCGAATCCAATTGGGCGCCGATCATGGAATTCACCGCTGCGGACATCTTTCAAGACTTCGCCTTCGGGCGATATCATAAATGCATCAAGCATCTCTCGCTATCCGAGAGCCCCGGCCGAACTACGCCAGGGCGGTTGGGACGCGGACAACGAAGAAATTCAGAGCCCACCCACCACCCACTTCAGAGCCACCGTCGATTTATTTAACCGACGCACTCGACTACGACTCAAGATATCGACGGTATGGACGACGATGCCGAGACTACTAAGAACCAAAGGCTACATGACACCGAAGACCACCTCGCCATACGACATATACATGGTGGAAACCCCAAAAGATGGGGACGGCGAAGAAGCAGCGGAGGCCGATTCCTTAAAGAAACAGCCCAAGCGCCGACGTCAGCGGCGCCGCTCTAAATCCCGCCACGACAAGAAAGGAGATTCCCGCACAGGAGATAATAACACCCCAGAAAGTGCCGAAGACAACCCCCTCCAGCATGATCCAGCGCAGGAGGAGGCAGAAGTAAGCCCTCACGAGAGGGCGGCGGACGTAGAGGTCGAGGATGACAATTACCTACCTCCCTCCGGATCCCGTCGAACAAGAGCGTTTCAGACGCAGGCTAATGGCCACGGCAAACAGCCTAAAGAAAAAGCAGCAACAGCTTCAAGCTGATCAAGACCTACTGGCCAACAGATGGACCGAGGTCCTCGCGCCAAAGAGTATGAACTCGAACGCCTCTCAAAAGTTACCCAAAACGCAAGTTGCTCCCCGGTTAGAGGAGGAAGCGACAAACCTGCATCACCAGCGCACAATACGCGGCAGACCGACCACCTCGTGGTCGCGACAGAGGCGCAAGCCCTTCACTAAAACCGCACTTCGCATCGCTCAAAAGCATGAAGCCACGGGAATGCGCCGGACTTGCGGGATATATTGAGGACAAGGCAAGACAATCCAGATCTATCTATGGATCACGCGAGCGCCTAAGACCCACGATTAATACCGTCGCGCGGATACAACTACTCCGCCGGGTCAACACAGCGCATAACGCCTTTCGAGCTACGCCGCGATATTGCTCAATACGAGGCGCCAAGACACCCACTATGCTTCATCGACGAAGTAATGGATCATCCAATCCTCAAGGGTTTAAACCCGTTAATATCGAATCCTACGATGGCACAAGACCCCGCGGTTTGGATTGAGGATTATCTCCTCCATATACATATGGCCCATGGTGACGATCTTCACGCCATCAAATATCTCCCGCAAGCTCAAAGGACCAGCTCGGCATTGGCTTAACAACCTGCCCGCAGAGTCAATTGACGCTGGAAGACCCGAAGCCGCATTCCTCGACAACTTCTGTGGCACGATAAAGTACCACCGGACGCAGATGACCTAAGCCACATAATCCAAGAGCTGCATCGAATCGCCGGTGCAATTCTCGACACGGTTCTAACAAAGAAAAATCAAATCGCCGACCGTCCGGATGCAGAGGCACTCGCTGCCTTCAAACATAACATCCGCGACAAGTGGCTGGCCCGCACCTAGGACAGAGAAGCCAAATCCATGGCAGCCCTCACATCACTCATGACCCGCTTCAGGCGGGAGAGGATAGCTGGCTAGCTCGCAGCAACAA
Source organism: Aegilops longissima (assembly GCA_021605205.1). Lineage (NCBI taxonomy): Eukaryota > Viridiplantae > Streptophyta > Magnoliopsida > Poales > Poaceae > Aegilops > Aegilops longissima. Next base: position 120,725,008 of record CM038680.1, read on the forward strand.
CCTCAAAGAAAACGCCGGCAGTCCGGATACCAAGGACCGCAATGGCAGGTTGCGTCGAAACAAAAACAAACGCCGCATTAACGGTGACAGAATGAGGATACGCAGTCAACGCCGGATTCTCGAGGCTCCAAGCCCGGTCAACGGAAGAAGCCATTCACAAGAACCACTCCGGCCCGTCCAATTTGGACCAATACTCACCGCTCTGCCAAATACATGGAACTCCGAAAAGCCAGCTAACCACACCAACAGATATTGTTGGGTATTCAAGCAGCAGCAAATTAATCACGCCAAACAGTGAAAAGGGCTACACAGCGATGATGAGGAAGAGACCCGCCGCCGAACAACAGAGGACAAAAGGATTCCCCCTCAAGTTCGGACGGTAAACATGATATATGCAACGATATTCCCAAGAGGGAGCGGAAGCGCACTAAGGGACGATACGCTGATGGAGCCACGCCCCAAAATTCAACCCATGGTCCTCTTGCCCGATCACTTTCGATCGAAGAGACCATCCGACCAGATCCGCCATGGCGGATTCGCCGCATTGGTATTAGACCCAATCGCCGATGGATTTCACTCACGAGTCCCCTGATGGGCGGCAGAGCCTGAACCTGCTTTATCGTGATACAAGGCGCAAGATGGGCATAGACCCTTCAAGGATTAAACCTACAAAGAAAACCTTCAAAGGCGCCATACCAGGTGTCGAGGCCAATTGTACAGTGCTCAATTACACCGAAGTGGTCTTCGGATCCTCGGATAATATCCGAGCGAGGAGTTAATCTTCGACATAGTCCTGCTCCGCAGCGGCTATCATGCTCGCCGGACGAACCGCTGTTCATAAAATTCAACGCGTGCCGCATTATGCATACCTTAAGCTCAAGATGCCAGCCCTCGTGGAGTCATCACGGTCAATGGAAACACGGAACGCCCCTCCGAACGGCGAACATACAGCGGCTCTCGCGGCGGAAGTACAGAGCAGCATTTTAAGGCATTTTTCGAGTCCGCCGTTAAACGACCGGACACGCCAAACGCGCTCCAAGCAACATCAACCAAGACCACCGCACGCCCGAGCACGCCAGTAGCAATGCGGCCTCAACCCCAGCCCTCGCATAATTGTAAGACAAACTCTCACAGACATAATTACGCCTGGAGATACCATGGGCATAGGGGAAAGGCACAACCACAACAGACCCAGAGTGCGGTTCGACCACACCAGGGGCTCCCAAGTGTGTCGCTTTTTTCTTTTATCTCTCTTTTTTATACAGAACTCGTCCGGCGGCAAACCCGCCAACTCATGATGCAACAGCCAGGAAGGACAAAGGCCGACGAACACTCAGGTGGTCTCCATCACGAGCATTAAATTTGTTAAATACAACATTCCGCTGCCTACCCTGAGGGAGACGCCTTTAATTCGCCCCATCCCTTGCTTTCCGCACTATTTGTATCATTCCGCACTCATAGCATATCTTCTCGAATAAAATGCAGCACTTTTTGCCTATAATTGCATTATATATATATATATATATATATATATATATATATATATATATATATATATATATATATATATATATATATATATATATATATATGTTCATTTATGACATGTTACATCTGTACATTTTGGTACGCCAAATACACGAGGGCTTATGTTCTCCGCATTATGGTGTGATAAAGTCCTAACACTTTCACAAGTGCGGCACCTCAACTTATAGCATTATATGAGTCGGCTTCAATCATGTCTTGGGTCAATAGTTGGGTTTGCCCGGCTCCCATGTTTGGCACCTTACGCCCGCTCTATCGCTAAGGTAGCATCGGGAGAACCATCGCGATTATGCCCGGTTGAGCCGGGTTAACGCCTCGGGAGAAAGCTAAACGGACTGTCATGATAAGGCGAGAGACTGGTCGCTGTTTGAGAGGTCCTTCGGTCCTTAAAGACCTAGGCCGCTTGAGCGAAGTTCGGATAATGTCCGACGAAAGGCGTGATAGCGCCCCAATTCGGTCCTCCGAATACTAGGGGCTTCACCAAATTTAAAATTATAGAATTCTATGGCTAAGGAGAGTGTTCAAGCACTATAAGTCCGATTGCCTTGTTCGTTGTGTTGAGCGCCCCTAGATGGACCCAAAATGGGAACAAGAGTGCTCAAGTTTATCCCAACACCCCAGCACTCATGGCATGGGGGCTCAAGCCGACGACTTGCCATCTCTCGATTTAATAAACGGCCGCACAGAAGGTAATATTTTAAATTAACAAGCGTTGCTTAGCGCATATGAACAAAGTTTACATGTGGAGTCCTATTAGGATTAGGTCTAGTCTATCTCTAATGCAAATCGGATACAAGTCCTGGTCTTAACTCCTTGTAAGGTAAATATTCCTCATGCCTTTCCTCTTAAACCGCCCACAATAGTTGAACCGCCTTCATGAACCGCCAGACGGGCCACCGGTCTTGTCGCCCTCTAACCCGTCCGCTGGTCACCAAAGTGAGTTACAACGTCTGGCGGGTCATCCGTAAATTGCCGTGTCTCAGGCGGGTCACCGATGAATACCACCAAGTGCCGCCGACCTCAAATAAACCGCCAAGTCCGCCGGTTTAACTTCCTACCGGTTTACACCAAGGGTATATCACCGACATTAGCCCCCAAGTTTAGCTTGGATTTATCCATGGTAAACTTATGCTGCAAAATAAACACCGTAACAAATTTGGCAGGTTGTGCTCCGGTTAAGAATTCTTGTAGACCGCACCGATCATCCTTAAGTCCTTTGTCATTTCCTCCTTCTAGAAAATCCGGTCAATAACCAGCTTCATACTCAAATTGCTGATGTTGGCTTCTTATAGAAAAATATTGTGAAGAATAATCCACTTGAGTCGGCTTCCAAAGCGCCGGTTTAAGAAATATTGGTCTTGAAATACTCATCCGATATTCAACCGGTTTGAAGATGCGAACTTGCCGGTTTTATCATTGCCAAAGACTGTCGAGTTATAAAACTTGATAATTTCGAGTCATGATTGTTGCAGTACATCGGTTCATGATTGTTGCCAACGCCGGTTCATGATTATTAATGACGCCGGGTTGCAGCCACAGGGTCATAATCATTGGTGACGCCGGGTCAACCTAGTTTGCTCAATCAGAAAATTTGAAAATATTTCTTCGATAATAATATAATACCTGTAGCCCCCAAGTCTTTGAGCGTAACAAAGTGGTGGCTTAAGACTTTGCTTCAATATAAATACTGCCACTTTCAAAGAAATCCATGTTGTTCATCCCAGTGACTAGTAAAAACTGAATACTCCATACTATGTAGCCCCCAAGTGCCGGGTTGTCATGCTTGCAGCAACCTGGGACTTGTAATTATCTTATATTCATAAAAACTTCAACCAGTGTAGCCTCCAAGGGCCGGCTCAGTAAGATAATATTGAGCTGGGACTTAATATATACTTCAATGAAAATAACATCATATGATGTAACCCCCATCATGGGACTTGAATCCACGTCCACAAGGTTAAGAGCCTTGTGCTTTACCAACTGAACAGTGGACCCTTCAAAAAAAGCTTTGTACCTTCAACTGTTGATAGGAGCAACTGGTAGCCCCCAAGGGCCGACTCATTATAATGTGATGAGTTGGGTCTTCAATAATATGAGCAAAAAAAATTTACTTTGCATTAGCCCCCAAGTGTCATGGTGCATGCTTGCATCGACATGAGACTTGCACATTTGATGTAATCTCAATTTAAACAATGTAGCCCCCAAGTGCCGGGTCGTAAGCCTGCAGCGACTCGGGACTATTCCTTCAATTGTAGAATAAATCATATCCATTAATAATATGATAACCATTGCGCTAAAAGCGACTTTGAAAACCTCAATTATAATATTGGTTATTGATAACCATAATAAAAATCCAGCCGTGTTGGCTATTAAAGATAACATAATCTGATATGAAAAACCTTATTCATTCAATATCATAATGAAAATTCAGCCAAGTTTGTCTATTGGAATAATATAACCCGATGATTTATAAGCGCATGATTCCAATGGCGCAATCCAAATATGTACTGGCGATTTATAGTCCAAAGCCAAGCCAGGTTAACAAACACCGAATAATTTCTCATCATATACTGGTGACTTATCATCTTAAAGCCAGGCCGGTTTAATAAACACCGGATAATTTATCATCATGCTTTATTCAACCTGTCTCTGCATACAACAAGTTTAAAGTGTCCCGCGGTTTATCACCGGACGGGTCATAATGCCCAACATATAACCCTGGTTTATAACCAAGGCTGCACTTAAGAATAATCAATGAAATATATCATACCGTGACATTGAATCACATCATTGGTTTACCAACTTTTTGTAGTAAGGGTGATAACCCCAATCTTGAGTAATGATAACTCCTTTCATACTGTGTCGGTTTATGATAAAACCGTACCGGGTTGTGATAAACACCGGTTTAACCATATATAATACTGGCGACTCGTAGTCAAACCAGACCGGGCGGATAGTCTCCGGATTATGATTTGATCATGTACTGACAATTTGTAATTGAAAGTCAAGCCGGGTTAATGAACACCGGTTTACTCCATAATAAGATGGTAACATAAAACCAAACCGGGCAGATAGTCTCCGGATTAGGATTTGACCGTGTTCCGCCAATTTGTAATTGACAGTTTGAACCGGTTTAAAAATGTTATCGCAACAAAAATCAAATAACAGTTATGAAAAAATATGGAAGCAAAGGCAATGATAAAACCGTTTGCAAAAAGAGGCTTTACTGAGCCGATCAGATGGTGTTACCATGGTCGGACACGACCAAGCTCCCAATAAGGTGTAGCTATGGTTCAAGTCAGCCAGGTCCCCAACTGAAACCGTGGCATTATGCCGATCAAGTGGCGTGGCAATGGTTCGGCTTGACCAAGCCCCAAGTGACTCTATGGCCTTAGGCCGATCAAGAGGCGGATGGGTTCAGACTTGACCATGTCCCCAAGTGATCTGGTGGCTTTACCTATCAAAAGGTGTTGCATTGGTTCGGACACCCACCAAGCCCCCAAGTGATGTTGTGGCACTAGGCCGATCAAGAGGCGTGGCTATGGTTCGGATACGACCAAGCCCCCAAGTGACCAATAATATGATAAGCAAATAAGGCATGATACCCATGTTTGGACCGCGATCATGGCAGCAGGTCCTCTTGGCACCCTTTAACTTTTGCAAGAGATAAATCCTTCTTGAACCGGATTTTGAACCGATATTGAGAGCTTCAAAGCTTGTGGAGACATCTTTCCTTGAACCGGATTGTAAACCGAATCTTCATTTTCAGCCGGAAATTTTCTCGATGGCCTTTCAACTCGAACTTGCGAAGTTAATTCCTTTTTGAACCGGACATTTTAAACCGGATTTGAGCGCTTGAGAGCTTTGTGGGAGAATATATTTCCTTTAAACCGGATTTTAAACCGAATCCTTCGATGATCCGGAACTTTTCATTGAGCCGGATTTTGTAACTGCATATACTTACTAAGCCGGAAATTTTCTGACGGTTTCAAATAACAGAGCCTCCGGGACCTAGTTATCTTTCCTCCATCGCCCCGGGTTCTTAAATTTTTGAAACCGGCAAGATTTGCTTAGTCATGTCATCGAGCCCCGAGTCTCAAGGTGACTCGAGGAGTTGGCTTGAAACTCTCCATATTTGACCGTGATATAAACCGCATAACTTGTATATCATTGGTGTTGATAACACGATGTGATTCCACGTAGGTTGTGATGACTTGGGCGGTTATAAATGATCCCGTATGAGCCGTGTCAACAACTTTCGCCAATGGTTCCTTCCAACCGGTGATTTGAAGTTAACTAAATCTGTAGTGGCGGCGACTTGTCGCCTCCTCATTGAACCATCCAAAGTGCAGATGGCGGTTGATGATAATTTGCCTCCAATTTGAAAGAAAACCGGGCTACCCAAGCTGTGACTTGCACAGCTCATGCAGACAGGTGCGGCCCTGGTGTGTTGATGTTGACCAGGCCGTAATAGACGGACGATAAAGACGACCGCGACTTCAGAGGCAGCACAGACCGATGAGTCGGCCGCGGGGTTGTAAACCGGTGCGAACGGCGAGTCAATCACAGGCGCGGTAAGCCGCGCGGACGGCTAGTTGATGTAGACCGAGTCGCACGGGCGGTGGCTTGTGCATGTCCATTCATCGGGTAATATGTTACGGATCGTCGCCGGGCAGAACATTGTCAGCCCGTGCTCCATACCCATGGTATAAACATATTTGTAGTGAATGATTGTCCTGTATAAAAAATATACAGATCAAAGTAATTGTTTCCTTGGTAAAAACAATATATATCAAGAAAATAGATTTAGATGGATATCACCTAATTTGCTCGGATGACGGATGATCCATTCAACGCGACAGAGGCGGCTCAATGCGGCCCCGGCGGCTCAACACAGCAGAGGCGTCTCAACACGACCCTGGAGGCCCGCCCTCGACGGCGGCTTAGAGTGGCCCCGGTGACTCGAGTAATTGCTGGCATAGTAAGCCGCACGGATGGACATGCCGGTCGTATGTTGATGTAGACCGGACTGCCGAGACCAGTGGTTTGCACATGTTCATTGAGCAGCATGACACGGACGAATGCTAGTGCAGAATCATACAGGCACGCTCTATATCCGTGATATAACCACCTTTTGTAATGGATAATTATTCTGCATGTCAAAATAAACCAAAGCAATTGTTCTCTTGACAAAAAACATATATACCATTTCAAAAATAGACGTAGATGGATATCACCTGGTTATGGTACGACTCATCCGCCCGTCAACGGAAAAAACTCCCTTTTCACAACCAGCCCTCTGCGTATTAGTGCAGCAGCTTGCAGAGGTGGAGGCGGAACCGGCGTGGACGGGTCACGCAAAGGGCAAGGTGGCCTGCCTCAAAGGCTACAACAGAGTTGACGAAGAAGCTGGGGGCACGGGCCGCAGTTTTGCTTGAAGTGCAGCTTCATGTGACGAACAGTAGCACAAAAGTAATACTACTTTAATTGATTCTGACGTGAGCACTCTACTAGTACTTGGCGGATGAATTGTTTTTCTTCATGTGGAGGAAGCAGCAGAAGATCTTTGCGACAACAGATCACTTTTGACCATCAGGTCCGTCCCGGTATCTACGGAATAAATACTCAGATTGCTTGCACCAGCATACATGAACATCCTCGACTTGGCCACTTCCTCAATCCATGTGTCCACATAAACTTTTGCTGTCTTTTTTTCTTCAACAAGCGCATGTGCCATTCTATGGCAGAAAAGGAACGAGCTGGCGGCTCGGGGACGCCGGACCACGGCAGAGTAGGGGCAGTGACGGGTCACGAAAGCGTAGGCGTAGTATAGCGGCGACTCCGTGGTAGCAATAGCTTCGTGCAATGGGGCGGCTTGAAACGGCACGGCAGCTCGGACGCTGGGAGACGAACCAGGCACGGCCGCGAGGGTGGAAGCGACCAGCAGGGCTCGAGGCGCAAGCCGCCAGGGAGACGCAGTAGGCCGAATAAGACCACCGCTGCCCGGGCATCACGACGTAAGGTCAAGGTTTGAAGGTGCTGCAGCTCGACGAAAACCAGAACGAGACCGGGCGGTTTCGTAGGTAATATGTCCGGTGGCGCGCGGCGACCATGCGAGATGGAGGGACAAGCCGGCAGCGGTTTTTGAATGATGGCGGCTGAAGGAGCGAAGCGGATGAAGACAGCGGAGCGGGTTCAGGAGGAGCCGCGACGACCTTGGCGGGTCAAAGGGCGCGGTCGGAGGAGGTAAAGCAGAGCAGTTTAAGGCCAGGCCGGCTCCTCGTACCGGCGACGGCTTGGAGATGAAACCATGGCGGAAGTGCAGCCGGTTATGGCGGCTGCCAGCAAATCGGCGCCAAGGCGTGAAGAGAGCGGTGGACGCGGTGGCTCGCTGGCCGTGACGACCCTCGGGCGGGACAGCCGGTTCACGGTGCGGCGGTAGCACGCGTAGCTCGTAGTGGAAACCGGTCGGAGGCCACGGCTGTAGAAGTAGTAGCGATGTGGATACGGAGAGATGCCAAAGCGGCAGGTCACGACGTCGAGACGAGCCGGCGAAACAGCTTGCTGTGGAGGCCGCACGGCCGGAGCGGCTGTTGCCCGGGATCGAGGATTCGCCGGGGCAGGTGAGCGTGAGAAGTCCAGCAGTCAGCCGGCGAAGCAAAGCAAGGTCGCTCGTGGGGATGGCTCTTGGCCGAGCAAGGAGCACGGAAGCGGAGGCGGCGCGGGCTTCGGACGGAGGTGAGGCGCACCCGCTACTTGCAGGCTGAGCGGAGGTGAGGCAGTGCCACGGCGTCTTACGGCGGAGGCAACCGGACATCGGTAGCGGGACCACGGCCGCGGCAGCTCAGTGGCGGAGGGCCGGGCAGGGGCTCGAAGCCGCGGGGGCGGAGAACGACGGAGTGACGGCGACTCGATGGTGGAAACCGCTTCCGGGTCGTGGGCTGCTCCCTCCTTTTTTTTCTTTAATTCAATCCTGAATTAACTTTCCGGGGTCTTCACGCGAAAAGTACTCGATATGGCATGGGTCTTCACGTGGATTGGCAGCCTCGGCAGATAGCGATGGCTGGGCAAATCGATTGCGTCAATCTCGGTTACCTGTGGTTTCGGTAACACGCAGCTGCGGCGTACAACAGCTTTTTGTAGTAGAATCGATCTTTTGACCGAATTGATCACACGACGACGGGCAAAGGCATAGACGCAGGAACCCTAATCGCTGGATCATAAATCTCGTATGCTGCTCGACAGCTCGCCCATGATGTAGATTCCTCACTGTAACCTTTTCTTCATCCATGAAATTTCTCAAGATGCGGGATAATAAAAATTGCGAACTTCTCGATCCCGGAAGATCCTCCAAGAACTCAACACCACTGCGCGCAGGCCCCACGGGGGCGCCAACTGTCGTGGATTTGTCACGGCAGATGTCCTTAGTGTCAGGACTTAGTCGCGAGGCCAACGATCTATGTGGTAGCTTGAGAGGGGTTGAGCGGAATCGAGAGACGAACACAAGACAGGGTTTTAGACAGCTTCAGCCCCGGAAACATCATCCGTAAAACCCTACATGTTGTTTGAGGCTAGGTCTCATTATCATCACGAAGGAGTCGTAAACCGCTCTCCTCTTTGTGTCTAGCCCTAAGATTGTTTCTTCTTGCTTGTCGCTTCTCCCTCTTTAGAGCCCCGCCTCCTTATATATGTTGAAGGGGCGGTTACATGTGAGTCCTATTAGGATTAGGTCTAGTCTATCTCTAATGCAAATCGGATACAAGTCCTGGTCTTAACTCCTTGTAAGGTAAATATTCCTCATGCCTTTCCTCTTAAACCGCCCACAATAGTTGAACCGGCCTTCATGAACCGCCAGACGGGCCACCGGTCTTGTCGCTTCTCGACCCGTCCGCCGGTCACCAAAGTGAGTTACAACGTCTGGCGGGTCATCTCGTAAATTGCCGTGTCCGGGCGGGTCACCAGATGAATATCGCCAAGTGCCGCTGACCTCAAATAAACCGCCAAGTCCGCCGGGTTAACTTCGGCCGGTTTACACCGCAGGGTATATCACCGACAACCACCGCTTCACCTGGTCGCTAGGGGCACTGGATGGCCGCCTCAAAGATATCGAGACCGAAGACCTTCTCCGCTGAGCTCCCTCCTCGGCTCGGTAGAATGCGGCGGCATCGACACGCCGCAAGGCAGATCTACAAACGCCTCGAGAGCTCCGAATCTCGGGACTTATGGGCATCGGCCTTGGCAGTTTTAGCACTTTCGAGAGCCGAGGCAAGCTCGACTCGAAGTCTTTGAGTCACGCCCAAACTCTCATGCTTTTCCATGAGAGCCTGGAGCTCTTGCTGAACCACCGCCACCCGCCCTCCTCGCTTTTCTCGCCTGCCCGCGGGTCCGATTATGCTCGTCATGGACACGGCCTCCTTCGTGGTCGCCACCTCGCTCGTGGCCCCCGCAGCACCCATGTTATCCTTGTTATTTTTGTTGCAACCTAAATCCTTTTCTCAGAAGGTACAAGTTCAAAGTGGTGTTACTCACCTTCTTTGTCCCGAGCTGCTTCGGCGCAGCCGAGCTCTTGCTCGACCGCCGAGCTCCTCGCTTCAAAGCACCGACCTCCGCAGCCAAGGGCAGAGGTCAGCAGCGCAGCCTGCAACCCATATTGACATAATTTTTAGCAACCCTCAGATATATCTTCTTTTTCAGATCCTCATCCGCTTTTCTTCCAACACCGAACCGAGCATCGGGGCTACCGTCTATGCGGTATTACATTGCATATTTTTAACTTCTTACCTCAAAGCCCGATAGAAGGCTATCGCAGCTTCGGTCAGCCCACTCTTAGCAAGCTGCACCTTGAATCACCCACTCATAATAGTGCGGTGTTCTTCCTCGATGGAAGCGCTCAGCAGCGCCCAACAAATTGCCCGGCGCCCGGTTGGACGGAAGCCGCCGCTCACGGTCTTGCCCTTCATTCGAAGGGCGCTGCCGACCCGGAACCACTGCGGCTTCTGATTTGGAGTCCGGCGAAAGTCCGGAGGACGCCGTGGCGCCCGAGCCTCCCTGATGGGTCCATTCTGGGATCCCACCTCGGCCCTCGGTGTCGCGAGAGGTGGAGGCGGTCGGGATGGAGTCTACATCCGACGGAGCCAACGACCCGCCGATGAAGCGGGAGATCATCACTGCCGGACTACAGGCAGCATGCGGCATCGTAATGACACTATGTGACGCAGAAAAGAAATTATAAATCATTCAGAACCGGATACTTACGATCTCGCGGAGGCCTGCCCTTGAAGGTCATTCTTCCTCGCCAACGTTGATGTTGGCGGAGCTGTCCGGGAATAGTCCTTCCCTCTTGACCCTTCGCCTCCCCTGCTGGGGAAGCCTTCCTCTTCCTCTCTCCTCCTCGGAGAGAGTCCTCTTCTCCTCCTTGTTTCGGGAGGAGTCCGCCCCGAGTCGCCGGACACCTGAAAACGAGAATTCTTTCGAGCACTCGTGGCCTCCTTCTTGTTTTCTTCTCCGCACCACGGCGGTGCCGAACCAGCAGCCTCGCTTAGACGGGCGCTTCTCGGATTTTCGCATGGGAGCAGGACAGATAATCTGCTCCGCCTTCCTCATCCAAATCTGTCAAAGGAAAAGGGAAATTAAAACCCGATAGAGTCAAACTATGAAAAGCAAGTGTCCCGTAAAGGGTAGAATCACTTACCTCGCTGGCTTGGCGCTGAAGCGAAATCCGCGATCTTCGGCGGATGCGGGGCTTCAGCGCCTTGAACAGCACCTCCGTGCACCTCAGACATCGTGTCAAGAGCCCGCCAATGCCTCGGTGCTGTTCCGGATTGAACTCCCATGCATTGAATGCCCGCTTGGCATGGGAGAATCATGGACGAGCATGACTTGGACCACGTTAACCAGCCCGAGCTTCTTCACCAGCTTCGGATACAAGCTTGAGTCCCGCCGCCTCCTCCGAACTACAGCAAGCCCTTCTTTTCCAGGAGGTGAGCTGCGTGGGGATACCAGATCTGAACTCGGGGCCGCCGCCCATGTAGGGTCACGCTGCTCGGTGATATAGAACCACCCCGATTGCCACCCCTTGACGGATTCCACGAAGGCCCCTTCAACCAAAGGACGTTGGGCATCTTGCCCAACATGGCGCCCAAGACTCGCTTGAGTGCCCTTCACTACCTTCGGCTTGACATTGAAGGTCTTGAGCCACAAGTCAAGTGGGGCTGGATGCAGAGGAAGGCTTCGCACACCACGATAAACGCCGAGATGTTGAGGATGAAGTTCACGCCAGATCATGGAAATCCAGGCCGTAGTAGAACATGAGCCCCTGGACAAAGGGGTGAAGTGGAAAGCCCATCCATGGAGGAAGTGGGGAAGAAAGACGACCTCTCATGGGGCCTGGGTGGGGATGAGCTGCCCTCGTCGGGCAGCCGGCGCGCTGATGTCGCCGAGAGGTATCCGCGCCAGCAGTTTGGCGATGTGCTCCTCCTTAACGGTGGAGGCCAACCATTTACCTCCCGCTCCGGACATGGTCGGAGAAGGTTGAGACGAGATGCGCGAACTTGGGCGCTGGAGCTCGAAAAAGGAGATGGATAAGCAAAGGAGGAAGAAGGCGAGGTGAGAAGGTAAATCTTATCCCTTATATGGGCGGCGGTTCTACGCGCCCCCACCGCCCGGTAAAACTCGCTTATCCCCTGCGCCACCATCAATGGCGCGTTGGGTTACCCATCCGTATTGATGAGAATCCGGATTAAGGGAAACACGATCTCGCTCGACAAGACGCGTTAAGAAACCGCCGCTAAATGCGCCGAGGTGGTAGAATAAAGAACGATTTAAATAATGGCTTGGTGGTGGTGGACGCCATGCCACAAAAACGCCAGCAGATTGAACTTGTGTATATATTATTCTCTACTGTGGAATGTGGAATTTATTTTGCGAGTGGACACTATCCCGGTGTTCACAATCTTCTATCATTCGGAGGAGGAACCCGCCTTGCAATGCCAAGCAATATACGCCGCCGACTTATCGCCATTGAAGCCTGGTTCAGGGGCTACCGAGGAGTCCTCGATTAGGGGTGTCCGGATAGCCGGACTACCATCATCACCGAACTATCATCCGCCGGACTATCATCATCGACCGGACTCCAAGACTATGAAGATACAAGATTGAAGACTTCTCCCGTGTCCGGATGGGACTTCCTTGGCGTGGAAGGCAAGCTTGGTGATACGGATATGTAGATCTCCTACCATTGTAACCGACTCTATGTAACCCTAGCCCTCTCCGGTGTCTATATAAACCGGATGGCTCTAGTCCGTAGGACAACAACATCAACAACCCTTACAATCATACCATAGGCTAGCTTCTAGGGTTAAGCCTCCTTGATCTCGTGGTAGATCCACTCTTGTAAACATCCACAATATCAATATCAATCAAGCAGGACGTAGGGTTTTACCTCCATCAAGAGGGCCCGAACCTGGGTAAAACATCGTGTCCCTCGTCTCCTGTTACCATCCGCCTAGACGGACAGTTCGGGACCCCCTACCCGAGATCCATCGGTTTTGACACCGACAGCCGGCTTACGCCAAGTTTATGGCACGGCCTTGCTATGTGTATCTGCAGCTTAAGATGCAAGGACGTAAGGGTACCATTACAATTCATGGTGATAGGAAAATAGCCTTGATGTGTGAAGAATGTGATGCTGCCTACGCTGAGTCTGCCTGTGCCATGAAAGAGCTGAAGTTTTATAAAGATAATGTTGACCCGGTGGACATGACTCCTTTAAAGAAACCAAGCATAGAGCAGGACCCTTTGCTAAAGTTTAAGTCGGCTGATGATACTAAACAGGTTGACTTTGTCCCTGGCGACTCATCTCAGTAGTTCACTAGCTTTCTAACATGGATCTGAAATAGGAAAGCGCGCTCATTGAGTTCATCCGTGAGAACCGGGACATCTTTGCATGGAAGCCTTCAGACATGTCGGGTGTACCGAGAGAACTCGCTGAGCACACTCTCAATATTGATCCTAAATTTAAGCCGGTCAAGCAATTCCTTCGTCATTTTAATGAAGAGATACAAAAGGCCATTGGAGAAGAAGTGGCCAGCTTGTCAGATTCCGGGCTCCCCAGACCCAAGATAGATTCGAACTCTTGGGTGTGTGCGAAGAACTCAGCCTCCCCAGCCTGCCAACTCGTCGATCTCATGGCCTAGCTCAATGAACTGAGGAAGAACGGGACAAGGCAGTTTACCCAGGTTCGGGCCACCTTGCGGTCTAAAACCCTACTCCTTCTTTTTGGTGGATTGCCTCGAGGTGGGCTGAGAATGAACTGGTACAAGGGGAGAACAACCTCAGGAGGTGTGTTCTGTGTTTGTGTGAGCTGGTGAGGATGGTCCGGATGATCCGTCCCTCTATGGTGGCGCTAGGCTATACTTATAGTGGCCTTGGTCCTCTTCCCCCAAACGGGAGGGAAGGGATCCCACAATGGCCAAATTCGAAGGGAGACAACTAGTACATCTTATCCTGACGAAAGGTGGTCTGCGCCTGTAAAGCTTCTGGTCGTGACGTCGTGGTGGTCTCGGCGATGAACTTTTTCCTACCATCCTGGCGGTCTTGGTTTTGTAGCATGGAAATGGAAACCTTTGGTTGATTCCTCAGGACTCCGCCCCTGCGCTTGCCTCTTTAGCATCAAAGAGGAAACCTGTTGTACTCATCCCGCTGGCGCCCGCCTGGCCTTGGTCATCATGGATTGCGTCATCTCAACCTCACGAGGAGAGCACTGCATAGAAAGCTCCACCTCTCGTGAGCCAACCGGTGAGGCCGCCCTTATGGAGGTCTGGCGCGCCCGCCGCAGAGGCTTGGCCTCGCGAGGGTCTTGTGTTGTTGGTGCCAAGATGGGTCGCATTCAGTTGTCGATGGAGCCGCTGTGGGCCGCAGTGCAAGTCTCGCTACCCCGTTCCTGCACGCTAGCAGTAGCCCCCGGGGCGCGCTCGGACTTGGCTTCGAGGCGAAGCCAAAGTGCAAGGGCGAAGCACCACATGCCCCAACCGCCTTTCGGTCCGGTCGACGCGTGGCGCTTGATGGGACGTGGGCGTCTCTGCTTCCCCATGCTGCCTCAACAACCGCTCGACTTGACAAGAGCCCGCTGCATGCGGAGAGGCCATCATCACTTGGGATCGCCAAAGCCAGCGGTTGGCCTCCCTCTAACTATAATTGGGGACGGCGGAGTCCCCTGCCCATCTCCGTCTTCTCATTGCTTGCCCCTTCCTCTTCTTTCTCGTCTTGCCATCTTGTCGAAGCATCCATGGCGCCGACGAGGAGGTTTTCCACAGCGAAGAAGGGGAAAGCCCCCAAGGAGGGGCCAGGGTCACCGCAGCCCAAGAGAGGTCGTGGGCGACCCCAGAAGCACGCGGCCAACACTGCCTCTGGCAGCCGCGGCGGGGCTTCTTCCCGTTGCAGGGGCTGCCGTGGGCAGGGCGACCTCGGCGAGGGGGGAAGGCTTGCCGCGATCGTCCGGCTACCATGACCGTGCTCCCACTCGGCAAATGCACCTTCAGAGTTCGTCGTGTGGACGGAGAGGCCAGCGGGCATCTGGCTCCAGCTTCCACGTTCCTTTGTGAGCGTGCTGCCGACTGGACGACCTGGTGGACTCTGGCTGCAAGCCGACAGCTGTAGCTGCAAGGCCTCGTGGGTGGATGTCGAGGTCACCGCCGCTGGCAATGTGTTCCTGAACCGCGGGTGGCAGCCGTTTGCCTGTGCGCGCAGCCTGCATGGGAGGTGCATCCTCCATCTTAGGTACGACGGCGTCGTGACCCTCTATGTAAGAGTCTTTGGGGGGAGCAGCCGATGCCTGGGGTGCTTCCCGGAGAGCGCCAGCGACGACGAGGGCGATGGTGACGACGCAACCACTGGCGGTGAGCTTGCCTTTGGCAACGGCAGCACCTCCTCCAGCAACGGGGGCTCCTCTTCTGGTCGGAGAGCGGGAAATGAGCATCCAGGTCGCCAGGCCCGGACTGAGGAAGGCGACGAGCTGCATCGCCGCCATGCCCCGATGAAGCAGGAGGAAGACTCCGACTGAGTTCGCGTGCTACTGGGGCCGGGCCTCAGGAGACGCTGATGCTGCGCGGCCCGCTTCTGTTTTCTTCCTCTCTTCCTTTTTTTCTGCATTTGAAAGAAAGAGGGGGCCCCGTTGGGGTGTATAATGAACCATGGCGCTCGCGCCGTTATGCTATGCTTGTTATATTGATACTATACCCTGATATCCGTGTTATATGCGTTGCTACTGAACGTAGTTAGGATGACTTAGGTGGATGTGCTCGTAGTAGATTCCCGTGGCACGAAGGCGTGCTCCTTGCTTCAAAGACGTCTTCCGAGACTTCCTTCCTGAAGGTTTGGGAGCCATTGAGCCTCAGGAGAGATCACGCAGCTGCGGGGTCAGAAGACCTCACGAGGCGCCTCATCTCACCTGCGCGAGCCTCCGAGCGTAGGTTGGTCGTGGCCAGTGCGTCACGTCGCGATGCCCGGAGGCATGGACTTGAAAGGGTGTGCATGCCCGTGAGCTCATTCGAGGGCATCTCGCGAGGATAAAGACATCGGAGGCTGAGGTAATAGTGCTTGGGCGAGGTGTGGTGAGCCCAGGCGCAAACACACCGTACCCAGCCCCCGCGCGCGGGGCGCACAAGGAAGAGCGACGGGCAACTGCCGCTCCTCCTGAGACAAGGTTGGAAAGGCAACACCAAAACAAAAAGGGATAAAAATTCCCAATCCTAGTGAATGGAATACACGTAAACTCCAAATTTCATTCAAGAAGTTGTAAACCAGCTACAGAAAGCAAGCAAAAGAACGGTCGCGTCCGGCACCTAGACTACTCCCCTTGTCTTCCCACCAGCGTGGAGCATGGGGCCTCCACTAGGACGTGGGTGGGAGCCCCGTGAGGCCTAGGGGCGACACTCAGGAGACTCCGGGGCATGTACAACCCCAGCTTATTATTACGTGAGAGTGTCACGAGCGGACACCTTCATAGGCGCGGGGCCTTGCTTCATGGGTAGAACTTTCGGAGGTGCTGGATGTTCCACGTTCTAGATGGGGATCCCGTCCTGCGTCTCCAAGTGTGCGGCGCCAGGCCTGGAGACATGGGCGATCCTGAACGGGCCCTCCCACATGGGCGAGAGCTTATGCGGCCCTTCCCTAGAGAGCACCCGCCTTAGGATGAGATCACCCACCTCGAGCATCCTAGAGCGGATGCTGCGGCAGTGGTACCGCCGCATCGCCTGCTGGTACCTCGCAGCTCGGAGCGAGGCTTGGCGGCGGCGTTCCTCCCCCAGCACAAGGTCCATCCCCCGCGAGGCGTCCTGGCGTGCCTCGTCAAACGCCAAGACCCGTGCGGAGCGATGCCTGACCTCGTGAGGGAGAACCGCTTTAGCTCCATAGACGAGGAAGAATGGAGTTTCACCTGTTGGCTTGGTTGTGGTGGTGCGGACGGACAACAACACAGAGTGCAGCTCATCGAGCCAGCCCCTGCCGCAGGCCTCGAGCTTCTTCTTGAATATCCTAACCTGAGGCCTCTCAGGACCTCTGTGTTGGCGCGCTCAGCCTGGCTGCTGCTCCGAGGGTGTGCCACCGAAGCGTAGCATATTCAAGTAGCAAGGTTAGCACAATATGTTTTGAAAAGGTTGTCGTGAACTCATGAGCCATTGTCGGTGATGATGTGATTAGGGACCCCGAAACGGCTCATGAGGCCCTTGACGAACTTGACGGCCAAGCCTGCTGGGATGGTGCAGATGGCCTCTAACTCGGCCCACTTGGTGAACTTGTCGATGGCGACATAGAGGTAGTGGTGGCCCCCGGGCGCTCGAGGGAACGGGCCCAGGATGTCCAGCCCCCAGACCGCGAGCGGCCATGGGAGCGGGATGGTCTGGAGGCACTAAGCAGGCTGGTGGATCTTCTAGGCATGGAACTAACTGGCATCACAGGATCTTACTAGTTCGGTGGCATCATTAAGCGCTGGGGGCTAGTAGAATCCGCTGCGAAACGCCTTGCCCATGAGGGTGCGCGATGAAGAGTGATGCCGCAGTCCCCGCCATGTATGTCAGCTAATAGCTCGCATCCCTGCTCCTTGGAGATGCATCATAGAGAAACATTGTTTGGCCGTCTTCAGTAAAGCTCACTGTCCTGGATGCAGTATGCAGTGGCCTGGTGGGCCACACTCTCTGCTTCATCCTCCTTCTCCGGCAAGGTGCCTTGGAGCAGGTGTCGGTGTCAAAACCGGCGGATCTCGGGTAGGGGGTCCCGAACTGTGCGTCTAGGCGGATGGTAACAGGAGACAAGGGACACGATGTTTTACCTAGGTTCGGGCCCTCTTGATGGAGGTAAAACCCTATGTCCTGCTTGATTGATATTGATATTGTGGATGTTTACAAGAGTGGATCTACCACGAGATCAAGGAGGCTAAACCCTAGAAGCTAGCCTATGGTATGATTGTAAGGGTTGTTGATGTTGTCCTACGGACTAGAGCCATCCGGTTTATATAGACACCGGAGAGGGCTAGGGTTACATAGAGTCGGTTACAATGGTAGGAGATCTACATATCCGTATCGCCAAGCTTGCCTTCCATGCCAAGGAAAGTCCCATCCGCACACGGGCGAAGTCTTCAATCTTGTATCTTCATAGTCTTGGAGTCCAACGATGATGATAGTCCGGCCGACGATAGTTCGGCCGATGATGGTAGTCCGCTATCCGGACACCCCTAATCCGGACTCCTCAAGAGCCCCTAACCAGGCTTCAATGACGATAAGTCCGCGCGATATTGCTTGGCATTGCAAGGCGGGTTCCTCCTCCGAATGATAGAAGATTGTGAACACCAGATAGTGTCCGCTCGCAAAATAAATTCCACATTCCACCGTAGAGAGAATAATAATATATACACAAGTTCAATCTGCTGACTTTTTTGTGGCATGACGCCACACCACTACCAGGCCATTACTTGAATTGTTTTTACTTTACCACCTCAAATATTTAGCGAGGCGGTTTCTTTAGCACGCCTTGTCGAGCAGTAGATCGTGTTTCCCCTTAATCCGGGATTCTCATTAATACGGACGTAGGTAACCAACCGCGCCTGCTCGCCACGCCTCTATCGGCGCGAGTCCCAAACGGTCACGGAGACGGCTCTTGGCATTCTCCCTCTTTATAACGAGACCAAAGCTCGTTTCTTTTTTCTTCAATCCTTCATCGAATCCTCTCCCCACTCCAAGTTCTAGCACCTAGAGCTCCAGATTCGAGCGCTGCGGACTTCCAACGATGTCCGGTTCCGACCTCCAGGGCTGGTGGATGCCCTCCTCCGTCACGGAGGAGGATGTGCTAAAGCTGCGGGAGGCCAAGTACCTGTCTTACGAGATTTCGCACAGGTTGCCTGCCGAAGGACAGGCCATCCCCACCCCCGAGCCCGGCGAGTATGTCGTTTTTGTATCCCACCTCCGTCGGGGTTTAGGCTTCCCGATGGATCCTTTAGTGAGAGGGCTCATGTTTTACTATGGGTTGGAATTCCACGATTTGGCTCCGAGTCCATCCTCCATATTTCCGCATTTATTGTCGCTCATGAAGCCTTCCTCGCGTCACCCCTCACTTCGCATGTGGTCAAGACCTTCAATGTGGCGCCAAGATGATCGGGGCGCAAGCGGAGTGTGGCGGGCGGCCATAAGTAGGAGGGCCGATGCCCCTGTGGCCCGCCGGCTCCTTCCAAGAGGAGCTCGCCCGTGGCAGCAAGAGTGGTTCTATATTACCGCTCCGAGGGGCCGCAGACAAAAGCCGTCGCCTTATTCCGCTTCGGGACCTCCACGACGGTTGATGTCGTGGGTCAACCATAGCTCAACTGGGGCCGCTAAAGGACGTGCCCCTCTACCGCAGGGCCGGATTCGATATCTCCAAACGAGGGAGGTCGATATGGTGGTGGCGATGCAGGTTATGCTGATTAGGCGTCTCCCGCTGTCGGGACCCCGATCCTAAGTCACACCGATCTAGCATGTAACACATCATATCACTTTGCGGCCTCACGCACGGTATTCCACGGGTGTCGCCTTACCATGGCCCGGGAACGCTTATGCCTTTTGGCTCACGATATGATAGTGTCGCTAGCATCCATATGACAGAGAACCCGGGCCGACATGACTAGTCGTGAACCCAAAGTGGCACTAACCTATGGGAACAGCATACATGAATCACATCGAGCATGTCGGTCATCAACGATGAATTCGGCTGTAGCACTGGCTAACAGACTCCGGTATCCCGGCTGTAGCAGCTAGGCAGACTCAATATCACCGCGTGACATTTCCCGAAGGAATGATATAGGGACGAAGTGAAACACATGCCGGCCAATCAAGTGTCCAAGCAGTAGTGCTGGGCTAGCAGGACTCCGTGAACCGGCTGTAGCGGACTACTATCGCTCAGAAGCACGAGACTACATTTCCCCATAAGAGAGGCTACCAAGGATAAACAACTAGGTTGTCGGATCCCACACATAGCAATACAAGTTACACGTACACATAACATGCAAGTATGTGCTGTACAACATGGCATCACAACATAACGCAAACTCATATAGGTAAAGGCCCAGAAGAGCCACATAGCATTAAATACAAACAGGGGTCACATGACCCATCATTCAGAGCATACAAGCAACAAGCGGAAGCATTACATGTCTGAGTACAGACAACTACAAAAGAAAAAGGCTGAGAAGCCTGACTATCTACAAGACCCTCCCAAGGTACAAGATCGTAGCTGAGGTAACAAGCTACTCGTCAAAGTCCAAGCGGAACTACTAGAAAGACCGAAGTCTCCACTGCAAAAACATAAATAAAGCAACGTGAGTACAAAGGTACTCAGAAGACTTACATCAGATCCTATTATACATGCATTAGTATCAAGAAGGTAATGTGGAGTTTAGTTGCAGCAAGCCAGCTTTGACTCGTGGCTATCTTGTTCTACGACTACCGAACTTCTTTGAGGTGATATGGCGCTGCACGAGTCCACTAGTCACCACACAATACACTACTATGGATTCATCCCCGCCTCCATACGAGAAGGCCATCCATAGCACTCACACTTGTCTTGAGCATTTTAGAGTATCCACTTCAAGTTGTCTATGTACCACGAAGCATCCAAGAAGTCCATAACCGAGGACATGGCTATTCAATAGATCATGATAACCTGCAGGGTGTACTTCTTCACACGCGCTCGCCACTTACCGCCATATACACATCATGTATCTCGGCAACCTTCAAGCGGAAGCTTTGGCGAGGGTGTCGGCCACGACCGACTAACCACACAAGACTCTAGCCCAGGTTTA
Source organism: Aegilops longissima (assembly GCA_021605205.1). NCBI lineage: Eukaryota > Viridiplantae > Streptophyta > Magnoliopsida > Poales > Poaceae > Aegilops > Aegilops longissima. Next base: position 120,745,874 of record CM038680.1, read on the forward strand.
TCGCCTATTCGGTTCCATCCGCATGGAGATCCGCCGGGTGTCGCCACGGCCCCAAACGATGTGTGCAGGGTTCCCGAGCCCACCATCCGGTGCCACTCAAGACACCAGGCCACGTGTGCCTAGTCTGTCCCAAGCCCACCTGCCGGGTGCCACTTGGTAGAAAAATAGCACTACCTACAAACACCGAAACTAGTTGCGACTCGGACAGAGATCAAGTTGATTAATAAGTCGAGAGGGGTCGAGTTACCGGAACCCAATGTGTGGTAGTATCGAGTCATTGGACAACATACATAGAACTCAGTGCTTAAGGACGGTTCCAATGAGACAACCCACCATGTACTCCTACATGGCCTCTCACCGCTACCTTTACCAAATCGTGTTCACACACTTCACTCTCAGCATCAGAACATATCGTAACACTCCAATTCATTCCCAATGAATCAGACTGACACAACTCTAAGCAATAGCAGGCATAGCATGGTAGGAACACAACATGGCTCAATCAACTCCTACACATGCTAGTGGGTTTCAACTATTTATCGTGGCAATGACAGTCATGCAGAGGAATGGGTTCAACTACCGCAGACACAAAGTAGCGATGATTCGTTGTTGTCCTAATGCAATAACCGAGAGCAGGAGCGAGAGAGTAGGATTGTATCGGAATGAACAAGGGTTTTGCTTGCCCGGTAAATCAACAAGGGGGCACCGCTTCACGATGTGTACTGAACGCCTCCGGAGCAGACCTATCGAGAAGGAACGGTGCCGGCAATCAATGCACAATCATATGCAACAATATGATGCATGAACATGGCATGTAGATGTGATGCTGTTTGAGCTAATGCAACTAGTATTCAATTTGAATGAAGTCCATTTGAACCAAAGGTTCAAATGCAACTCCAAAATAAGCTCTTATAAATGCCATTCATGTGTTTTCACCTATACAGCATGTATAAGTTATTTTATCATGCATGAAACTCGTACAGATGGATAGATTGCATTTTTCTGATAATTTTTCATATATAAATTATTTCAATCTGAGCTACGGTTGAATTTATATGAATTTTTGAAGTTTTGAATATTTTCTAGAATTTCCTGATTAATTTAAATCCAGAAAAGGAATAACTGCGTCAGCATTACAGAGGCATGACGTCAGCGAGTCAATCGTGGCTAACCGGTCAAACCTGACGTGTGGGGCCACACGTCAGTGACACGGGTTAAACAAGGGGTTAGTTTAGTTTAATTAAAGATTAGGGGCACAGGGCCCACATGTCGGCCAAGGGTTAGGTTAGTTGGCGGTGATTAGCCTTGCTAATCACCTGACCCACGGGGCCCACCTGACGGGCCGGCGGGCTCAAAGGGTCAAACCCCACCGGCGTTAAGCCTCCGGCGAGGCCCGAACGGCGGAGCGCCGCGAACGGGCTACGGTGCCCGTCATAGCGTGCTGGGCTCGACGAGCCCTGACCAGCGCCAAAGCGGGGTGCCAGCCGGGCTGGGTGGCGGATGCGACGGCGAGGAGCTCGGCGGCCGCGCCGGAGTTCGCCGAGGAGGGCGCAGCGCTGCGGTGCACGGGCGGCGGCTAAGAGCACCGGGCGAGCCGGGCTCGCCCAAGATCCAGCGGAGGCGACGGGAGGTCGCACGGTGGCCGGAGCTCACCGGAGCAAAGCTCGCGGCGGCGGCCGGAGCTCGGCTCGAGCGGCAGAGGGGTTACAGAGCGCGGGGAGGTAGGGGACAAGGGGGAAACGACATGGGGGGGCTCACAGGGGACCGGAAGAGACGACGGTGAGGTCGAGGAAGACGCTGATGGCGGCGAGCAGCGATGGAGATCCACGGCGGCCCGAGGAGGAAGAAGGGTCGGGGACGACGCTGCAGGGCGCTTCCGCTCGCGTAACTTGGCGGGGAGGACGATGACGATGTGGCGGTGCTTCTGGACTCGAAGAGAGGGCGAGGGGGAGGTGGTGGCCATGGCAATGGCGTGCGGCGGCGACGGTGGCGCTCGGGTGCGGTGGAAGAGAGAGATCCAGGGGAGGGGGAGGAACGAGAGAGAGAGGAGAGCGGTCGGGGCGGCGCGTGGCGACGTCCGGGGCATCCAGGGCGACGAGGGGGGAGGCCAGGCAGGCAGGTGGCGTGGCGGGACGGACGTGGCCGGGCGCTGCGCCCCCTGCCCTCCTCGGGCGCGAGGAAGGGAACGATCGGCGTTGCCGGTCAATTTGGGCCACTGGGCCAGCCGGGCCTCTTGGCTGCAAAGGGAGGTAAGCCTGTAAGCTCCCTTTTCCTATTTATTTCTTTTCTATTTTTCTGACATTTGTTTTGATTTAAATAAAATACTAAACCAATTTATTTCCTTATGCCATTTTTGCGGAGCTAACTATATTATTCCAGAGCTCCTCAACAACTAGCATAATTATTGGACATATATAATATATATAACATATATATATCCAATGCAAATAATTATGCATTAATTCCAAATGCCCAAAATAAATACTTATGAGCTCCTAAATATATTGGTTTGATTTTTATCTCTGTCCAATATTTTCAGAGGGCAACATGAGCATTTTCTTGGACCTTTTTGGAGCAATTTTTATTTGATCAATTTCCAAAGGATTCAGAGGGTTTCACAAATCCCCATTTCAAAATTAGAAGAAATTTAAACATGATGCACAATGACTAGCTAGTCTAGGTCATACCGAACTAGGATGTGACAACTCGCCTCACTTGAAAGAATCTCGCCCCGAGATTCGTGGGTCGACGGAAAGAAAGCGGGTACTCCAAATAAGACGATCTTCTCGCCCCAAGTAGCTTCTCTCTCGAATGATGAGACCACTGAACCTTGAGAAACTTGATGTTCTGACGTCGAGTAACACGCTCTGCTTGATCAAGAATGCGAACAGGGTACTCTCGATACGTGAGGTTATCTTGGAGATCAAGCGTTTCGTGGTCCACTCCGCGGATAGGATCCGAGAAGCAACGCCTGAGTTGAGAGACGTGGAAGACATAATGCACTCGAGAAAGATGTGGGGGTAGTTCCAACTGGTAGGCAACCTCTCCTCGTTTAGCGAGAATGCGAAAAGGAACAATGTAACGAGGAGCCAACTTGCCCTTGATACCGAAACGATGGGTACCCTTTAGAGGAGTAACCCGAAAGTAAGCCTTGTCGCCAATTTCATAAGCCACTTCCTTATGACGACGGTCATACTGGCTCTTTTGACGAGATTGGGCTGTTTTCAAATTCTCATGAATGATGCGAACTTGCTCTTCTGCCTCCTGGATCATGTCCGGTCCAAAGAATTGTCTTTCACCGGTTTCTGACCAGTTCAAAGGTGGTCGACATCTTCGTCCATAGAGAACCTCAAAAGGAGCTTTCTTGAGGCTGGATTGATAGCTATTGTTATAAGCAAACTCAGGAAAGGAAGACATTTCTCCCAATCCATACCGAATGAGATAACGCAAGCTCTAAGCATGTCTTCGAGAATTTGGTTGACCCTTTCCACCTGACCACTCGACTGAGTGTGGAAAGCGGTACTGAAGGAAAGATGGGTTCCCATGGCAGTTTGGAAACTCTCCCAGAAATGAGAAGTGAAAAGACTACCACGGTCTGAATTGATCTCTAGTGGAACACCATGAAGCGACACTATTCGAGAAATATATAAGTCAGCGAGCTGACTAGCAGTGATACTCTCTTGAACAGGAAGGAAGTGAGCCACCTTGGACAGACGATCAATGACTACGAAGATAGCGTTATTCCCTTTCTTGGTCCTGGGAAAGCCGGCGATGAAGTCCATACCAACTTTATCCCATTTCCACTCAGCAATGGCTAAAGGCTGAAGGGTGCCAGCAGGCCTTTGGTGCTCTGCCTTAACGCGACGACAAACGTCACAATTAGCAACGAAGTCGGCGATTTCTCTCTTCATCCTAGTCCACCAGAACCTCTGGCGTAGGTCCTGATACATCTTAGTACTACCGGGATGAATCGTGAGAGGAGATTCATGCGCCTCCTTAAGAATCAACTGTCGAAGATGCTGCTTCTTGGGGACCACCAGGCGGTTCCCAAAGAAAACGACACCTCGATCATCTATAGAGAAGCTACCAGCAATACCCTTGGCAATGTTTCTCTTGATCCGGGTAATCCCCGTATCATGCTTCTGGGCTTCTATGATATGATCCACAAGAGTAGGTTTCGCCACCAAGGTAGAAAGGAATCCGTGAGGAGCAATGTGAAGGTTAAGCTTACAAAATTCCTCATGGAGAAGTGGTTGACCCTGCTGCAACATGAGATTGTTGCAATAGGATTTACGACTTAGCGCATCAGCCATGACATTAGCTTTGCCTGGGGTGTAGGTAATCCCTAGATCATAATCTGAGATCAACTCCAACCATCGTCTTTGCCTAAGGTTCAAATCTGGTTGGGTGAAGATATACTTGAGACTCTGGTGATCGGTGTAGATCTCGCAACGTTTACCAAGAAGGTAGTGTCGCCAGGTCTTGAGTGCATAGACTACGGCTGCAAGCTCTAGATCATGTGTAGGATAATTCTCCTCATGTGGATGCAACTGACGAGATGCATAGGCAATCACATGACGATCCTGCATAAGAATGCAACCTAGTCCTTGTCGTGAGGCTTCGCAGTAGATAATAAAGTCTTTAGTGAAATCCGGTGGCACAAGTATGGGAGCAGAAGTCAGGCGTCTTTTTAGTTCCTGAAGTGTACTCACACTGTGGGGACCACTCAAACTTTTTTATCTTTCTTGAGAAGTTCCGTGAGGGGTTTAGCTACTTTGGAGAAGTTTTCAACAAAGCGGCGACAATAGCTGGCTAGACCAAGGAAACTCCTAACTTGTTTAACGGTTTCAGGTGGAGTCCAATCGAGAACGGCCTGAACTCTCTCGGGATTGACAGCAATGCCCTTACCAGAGATTACGTGGCCTAGGTAGGTCACTTCTGGCAACCAAAATTCACACTTGGAGAACTTGGCATAAAGGCGGTGCTCTCTAAGTTTTTCTAGCACAAGTCTAAGATGTTCGGCATGCTCTTCCTCGTTCTTCGAGTAAATAAGAATATCATCGAGGTAAACCACGACAAATTTATCTAAGTACTCCATGAAGATCGAGTTCATCAAGCGGAGAAAGTAGCTGGAGCGTTGGTTAGACCAAAGGACATGACGGTGTACTCATCTTGCCATAACGAGTGACAAAGGCTGTCTTGGGAATGTCTCCATTTCTGATCTTGATTTGATGGTAGCCTAACCTCAAATCCATCTTAGAAAAGACTGAGGATCCAACGAGCTGATCATACAGATCGTTGATCCTGGGGAGCGGATACTTGTTCTTTATCGTGACCAAATTAACGGGACGATAATCTACAACCATCCGGTCTGTACCATCCTTCTTCTTGACGAAGAGGACGGGGCAAGCCCAAGGAGAAGAACTAGGACGGATGAAACCCTTTTGCAAGGACTCATCAAGTTGTTTCTTAAGCTCGGCTAGTTCTAAGGGTGCCATATTATAAGGTCTCCTAGAGATTGGAGCGGTTCCTGGGGTAAGATCTATGACAAACTCTACATCCCTGTCAGGTGGAACACCTGGCAGTTCCTCTGGAAAGACATCCGGAAAGTCACGGACTATCGGGATATCTTCAAGGTCTGGAAGAGGGCTGGCATTAAGAGAATAGAGTTGACGCTTTGCAACTCTGGTGGAGACAGTGACTATCTTGCCAGATGGGTGTGTAAGCTGAACAGATCTGGTGTAACAATCAATCTTGGCATGATGAGCTGTCATCCAGTCCATACCCAAGATGATGTTAATATTTGAGGACTTGAGGGCTACAAGTGATGCAAGAAATACAAGTCTATCAACAAGGATTTCATTACCATGGCTGATTCTAGTGGTTTGCCATCTAGACCACGGGTTTGATTTCAAGCGGAGTTGGCATATCACGAAATGACATGTCGTGCAACGAGCATAGCCTTCAGAGATGAAGGAGTGAGATGCCCCGGTATCGAATAGAACCGAAGCTGGATGAAAGTTGACAAGGAGTGTACCAAGAACGACATCCGGATCATCATGAGCGTCTTTAGCTGAGACGTGATGCACACGTCCATGTTCAGTGGGAGCTGACTTGACATTGATCATCTTGCTTGATGGCTTGACACAGCCAACAGTCTTCTCAGGCTGGGGTGGAGCATAACTGGCTTGAGAGCAGTCACGTGCATAGTGTCCTGGCTCTCCGCATGTGAAGCAAGTCCCTGAAGTAGGACGTGGACCCGCATTGACAAATGGTCTACCAATAGGCCTGGGTGGAGCATGTAACTGAACTGGGTGAGGCGCCACACAAGATGGCCTCGGTGAATATCCGGGTGGAAGAGCAGAGTTCGGAATCCAAATCCGGCGCTTCTGAGAACTAGAACCGGAGGAAGAAACCAAATCACGGGTGTGCTTACGAGACTCCTCGTAAGTGAGCTGAGCTGTCTCTGCATTAATGGCCTTGTTCACAAGAACCTGGAATGTATCACAATGATGTAGGTGGAGATCATGATGCAACTAGGGTTGAGACCCTTCCGGAACCTAGCCTACTTCTTGGCGTCCGTGGACACTTCTTCTGTGGCATAACGGGCAAGGTTCTCAAACTCTCTGCTGTAAGCATCAACAGCCATCTCACTCTGGGTGAAACTACAGAACTCTTCTCTCTTGCGATCGATGAGGGATTCAGGAATGTGATGCTCGCGAAAAGCCTCAGTGAAATCCCTCCAGGTTGGAATCTGGCCAGCTGGAAGCATAGCCTCATAGTTCTTCCACCAAAGACTAGCATTACCTTCCAGGTGGTATGCAGCATAGGTGACCTTGTCACTTTCAGCTACGTTCGCAGAACGGAGCTTGCGTGTGATACTACGGAGCTACCATCCGCATCGAGTGGCTCGATGGAGTGATGAAAGGTAGGTGGGTGCAAGCGAATGAAGTCATGAATGGTTGCGCCCTTTGAACTGTTGTGCGGTGTTCTCCTCGACACGCGCCAACAAGCGGTTAGACTCACGCTTGTTCCTCTCCATCTCTAACATAAACTCGCCAATGAAGGCTGGTCGGAGGATCCTCATCCCTACCATCTCCGTGGTTCTCGACTACAAGCAATGAACTTCGCTTAACCGGTGACATCCCGAGAAACGAAACCAAGGACGCAATCAACATAACTACATACTTGAATAATGTAGGACACGAAATTAGTAACTCTCGAACTCCCAGGGCAATTCCGCAGCATAACGGCAAGTAAAATGCTCGAATGAGACATCCTGCTAAAATGGGGTAGTAACATACTCAACATCTTCACTCAAGGTTCGGGTTAATACTAAATGACTACACCGGGGCACTCGAATCGGGATATGACTCGATCAACCAATCCTAAGAGACTACAGAGTAGTAACACGTGATCCCGATGAGATGTAAGGAAAGCCTAGTTCCTTAACCCGTAGGAAAGATAGGACGACTCAGATCGAGGGCCATGAGGTAAAGGAGTAAAAAGAGCCTTACGCCCTTCCACAATCAATTCCCCTACATAACTAAAGCATTTCTAGACTCAACTTCACCAGGTTGGCTTGGAAATCCTACAGCAATCGAGCTCGATACCAAAGCTGTCGGGACCCGATCCTAAGTCACACCGATCTAGCATGTAACACATCATATCACTTTGCGGCCTCACGCAAGGTATTCCCACGGTGTCGCCTTACCATGGCCCGGGACCGCTTTATGCCTTTTGGCTCACGATATGATAGTGTCGCTAGCATCCATATGACAGAGAACCCGGCCGACATGACTAGTCGTGAACCCAAAGTGGCACTAACCTATGGGAACAGGCATACATAAATCACATCGAGCATGTCGGTCATCAATGTATGAATTGGGCTGTAGCACTGGCTAACAGACTCCGGTATCCCGGCTGTAGCAGGCTAGGCAGACTCGAATATCACCGCGTGACATTTCCCGAAGGAATGTACATAGGGACGAAGTGAAACACATGCCGGCCAGTCAAGTATCCAAGCAGTAGTGCTGGGCTAGCAGGACTCCGGTGAACCGGGCTGTAGCAGACTACTATCACTCAGAAGCACGAGACTACATTTCCCCATAAGAGAGGCTACCAAGGATAAACAACTAGGTTGTCGGATCCCACACATAGCAATACAAGTTACACGTACGCATAACATGCAAGTATGTGCTGTACAACATGGAATCACAACATAACGCAAACTCATATAGGTAAAGGCCCAGAAGAGCCACATAGCATTAAATACAAACAGGGGTCACATGACCCATCATTCAGAGCATACAAGCAACAAGCGGAAGCATTACATGTCTGAGTACGCATAACTACAAAAGAAAAAGGCTGAGAAGCCCGACTATCTACAAGACCCTCCCAAGGTACAAGATCGTAGCTGAGGTAACAAGCTACTCGTCAAGTCCAAGCGGAACTACTAGAAAGACCAAGTCTCCGCTGCAAAACATAAATAAAGCAACGTGAGTACAAAGGTACTCAGAAGACTTACATCAGATCCTATTATACATGCATTAGTATCAAGAAGGTAATGTGGAGTTTAGTTGCAGCAAGCCAGCTTTGATTCTATGGCTATCCTGTTCTCGACTACCGTAACTTCTTTGAGGTGATATGGCGCACACGAGTCCACTAGTCACCACACAATACACTACTATGGATTCATCCCCGCCTCCATACGAGAAGGCCATCCATAGCACTCACACTTGTCTTGAGCATTTTAGAGTATCCACTTCAAGTTGTCTATGTACCACGAAGCATCCAAGAAGTCCATAACCGAGGACACGGCTATTCAATAGATCATGATAACCCTGCAGGGTGTACTTCTTCACACACGCCTCGCCACTTACCGCCATATACACGCTATGTATCTCGGCAACCTTCAAGCGGAAGCTCTGGCGAGGGTGTCACCACGACCGACTAACCACACAAGACTCTAGCCCAGTTTATCGCCTATTCGGGTTCCATCCGCAAGGAGATCCGCCGGGTGTCGCCACGGCCCCAAACGATGTGTGCAGGGTTCCCGAGCCCACCATCCGGTGCCACTCGGTACACCAGGCCACGTGTGCCTAGTCTGTCCTAAGCCCACCCTGCCGGGTGCCACTTGGTAGAAAAATAGCACTACCTACAAACACCGAAACTAGTTGCAACTCACGGACAGAGATCAAGTTGATTAATAAGTCGAGAGGGGTCGAGTTACCGGAACCCAATGTGTGGTAGTATCGAGTCATTGGACAACATACATAGAACTCAGTGCTTAAGGACGGTTCCAGCGAGACAACCCACCATGTACTCCTACATGGCCTCTCACCGCTACCTTTACCAAATCGTGTTCACACACTTCACTCTCAGCATCGGAACATATCGTAACACTCCAATTCATTCCCAATGAATCAGACCTGACACAACTCAAAGCAATAGCAGGCATAGCATGGTAGGAACACAACATGGCTCAATCAACTCCTACACATGCTAGTGGGTTTAAACTATTTACTGTGGCAATGACAGGTCATGCAGAGGAATGGGTTCAACTACCGCAGCACAAAGTAGCAGATGATTCGTTGTTGTCCTAATGCAATAACTGAGAGCAGGAGCGAGAGAGTAGGATTGTATCGGAATGAACAAGGGGTTTTGCTTTCCTGGTAAATCAACAAGGGGGGGGCACTGCTTCACAGACAGGTACTCTGGAACGTCTCCGGAGCAGGACCTATCGAGAAGGAACGGTGCCGGCAATCAATACACAATCATATGCAACAATATGATGCATGAACATGGCATGTAGATGTGATGCTGTTTGAGCTAATGCAACTAGTATTCAATTTGAATGAAGTCCATTTGAACCAAAGGTTCAAATGCAACTCCAAAATAAGCTCTTACAAATGCCATTCATGTGTTTTCACCTATACAGCATGTATAAGTTGTTTTATCATGCATGAAACTGGTACAGATGGATAGATTGCATTTTTCTGATAATTTTTCATATATAAATTATTTCAATCTGAGCTACGGTTGAATTTATATGAATTTTTGAAGTTTTGAATATTTTCCGAATTTCCGATTAATTTAAATCCGTAAAAGGAATAATCGCATCAAGATTACAGAGGCATGACGTCAGCGAAGTCAACCGTGGCTGATCGGTCCAACTTGGACGTGGGGGCCACACGCCGCTGACACGGGTTAAACAAGGGGTTAGTTTAGTTTAATTAAAGATTAGGGGCACAGGGCCCACATGTCGGCGTCGAGGTTAGGTTAGTTGACGGTGATTAGCCTTGTTAATCACCGACCCACGGGCCCACCGACGGGCCGGCGGGTCAAGGTCAAACCCCACCGGCGTTAAGCCGCGGCAAGGCCCGAACGGCGCGGCCGCCTTGAACGGGCTACGGTGCCCGTTCAGCGGCGTGGGCTGGCTTGATCGAGCGCCAGACATCAGCGCGTCGGCGGTGCCACCGGGCCTGGGTGGCGGATGCGATGGCGAGGCTTCGGCGCGGCGGCCGGAGTTCGCCGAGGAGGGGCGCAGCGCTGTGGTGCACGGGCGGCGGCTAAGAGCACCGGGCGTAGCCTGGCTCGTCTCAAGATCCAATGGAGGCGACGGAGGTCGACGCGATGGCGGAGCTCACGAGCAAAGCTTCAAGGCGGCGGCCGGAGCTCGGCTCGAGTGTCAGAGGGGTTACAGAGCGCGGGGAGGCAGGGGAGAAGGGGGAAACGACGTGGGGGGGGCTCACAGGGGACCAGAAGAGACGACGGAGAGCTCGGGGAAGACGCTGACGGCGGCGAGCGGCGACGGAGATCCACGGCGGCCTGAGGAGGAACAAGGGTCGGGGACGACGCTGCAGGGCGCTTCCGCTCACGTAACTTGCCGGGGAGGACGATGACGATGCGGCGGTGCTTCTGGACTCGAAGAGAGGGAGAGGGGGAGGTGGTGGCCGCGGCAATGGCGTGCGGCGGCGACGGTGGCGCTCGGGTGCGGTGGAAGAGAGAGATCCAGGGGAGGTGGAGGAACGAGAGAGAGAGGAGAGCGGTCGGGCGGCGCGTGGCGGCGTCCGGGCATCGAGGCGGCGACGAGGGGAGGCCAGCAGGCAGGTGGCGTGGCGGACGCTGCGTGGCAGCAGGCGCTGCGCCCCCTGTCCTCCCCGGTGCGAGGAAGGAACGATCTGGCGTTGCCGGTCGGCTGGGCCAACTGGGCCAGCCAGGCCTCTGGCTGCAAAGGAGGTAAGCCTGTAAGCTCCCTTTTCCTATTTATTTCCTTTTCTATTTTTCGACATTTGTTTTGATTTAAATAAAATACTAAACCAATTTATTTCCTTATGCCAATTTTTGCAGGAGCTAACTATATTATTCCGTAGCTCCTCAAAGAACTAGCATAATTATTGGACATATATAATATATATAACATATATATATCCAATGCAAATAATTATGCATTAATTCCAAATGCCCAAAATAAATACTTATGAGCTCCTAAAAATATTGCTTTGATTTTTATCTCTGTCCAATATTTTCAGAGGGCAACATGAGCATTTTCTTGGACCTTTTTGGAGCAATTTTTATTTGATCAATTTCCAAAGGATTCAGAGGGTTTCACAAATCCCCATTTCAGAATTAGAAGAAATTTTAAACATGATGCACAACTGACTAGCTAGTCTAGGTCATACCAGAACTAGGGATGTGACACCCGCCCTGCAAACGTCGCCCTCTCCGGCTATGGGAGTTCAATCCGGAGGGTCCACGGATTCTTCAACACTTCATGGGTATGACACCCCTGGAGATGTACAAATTATTCTTCGGATCGCAAGAAGTGCGTCCGGAATTGACCGAGGATGCTGGCCTAAGCTGCAATCGCCCGGATACTCAAGTAAGTAGTTCCGAGTCCGGACATACCGTTTGTTTGCCTTTTGATGATTCGCCTTATGACCAATTTCCTTCTAAACAGGAGTGGATAGCGGAAGAAAAATTGATACTGTGTCCGGCCCCCCTCCCCGAGATCGCGCCGGATCCCGTGCTGGTCCGGATGCTTGAGGTTGCGCCTTCAGAGGAAGACGAAGGGGAAAACAGGGAAGCTACTGCCTCGCCTAAGGAGGCTCTTGAAAGAGGGGGGATCGAGAATCCCTCCCCCCAAGGGGAGAAGAGGACTGCCTCCGAGGACCGGGGCAAAAGCCCTAAACGGGGAAGAAATTTCGCCCGGAGGTCCTGCGTCCGGGAGGCCCCGCCGCACAATCTCCCTTAAAGAGTCAGCCTCCAACGAGCCGTAAGTAGAAAGAAAGGAGTTTTATAATAAGGGACATCCCTATTTGTGCTTCTGAGGATAACTAAAGTTTTTACCCTGTAGTTCGGATCTCCGTCCTTCGCAAATGAGCTCGTCTTCGGGGGACCTTCGTCCGGAGATGATGGAGAGAGAGACGCCTCCGTCCGGGGCGCCGTCGAATAGGGCGGACGAGCCTGAAGTGTCGTCACGAAGGGAGCCCCCGGGTTTGGCAAAGCCGGATAGTTCGGCGCCAATTGGTGTACGGCTGAAGGATCTGCTTGAGAAGGCGTCTATCTCAGAAGATCACCACGCATTGATGAGCATGGTGATTGAAAGGATTTCGTCCGCCGAAGACGGTTTGCACAGTGCCGTCAGGAGTTTGCTGGCGGGGTTTGAGGTACGTAAAAATAACACACCTTTTAACAGTTTTGCATATAGAATGCGCCCTGTATGGATAGTAGCCCCTGAGACTCGGTAGGTTGTCGAAATCGACAGCGTGCCGAGGATCAAAATCGCAGGTTTTAAATTTCCGCCGTGCCGATGCAGGTGGCAGGTTGTCCGGGGGCCAGCCGGACTGACGGAGTTGCTGAACTAAAGCGGCAACTCGCTGTTGTGGATGCGGACATCACGCTGATCAACAGGCGACTTGATGAGTCGCAAGGTAAGTGTTACTGTGCGGTCACTTGGTAAGGGAGCCGAAGCCAGCTCCTTACACATGTTCGTGAAATGCAGATAGTGACGCTGCTGTGGAGAGCCTTCGGGCTGAACTTGCTCAAGCCAAGGAGCAGGCCAGAAGGAGTAATGCGGCGGCCTCGAGGGCGGCCGAGGATTTAGCGGCCGAAAGGGTCGCACACTGCCGGAGCAGGGAAGAGATGGCCGAGATGGCCTTGAAGTTAAAAGATGCTACCGACCGCAATGAGGCTCTTGGGAAGGAACGCCTAGCGGGGCAAGAAGACCTGAGGAAGGCCACCGCCGAAGCCAAGGATGCCCGCTCTGCAATGCGGGCTATAAAGGAAGAGTTGCGCCAGGCCGGAGATATTGTAGCTGGTAAGCCTTTTCGCTGCGCCAAGGTTTACGGATCCAAAGTATGCTCACTGGGCCAACTGTGGGGTCCAGAGGACCCTTATATGGACTTAGCAGCGAGTCGGCGATGCCGCTTTGTATTTTCAAAGCCAGAAGGACCACAAGACGGAAGAGCTGTTTTGGTCTCAATTCCATAGTCCGGAGCGTTCACTTCCGCTGACCGACCGTTTGGCCGAGTGGGCTGAGCTAAATAGGTTGTCCGGGCTTGCTATGACGGATATAATGACCCATATCCGGCTGGATAGGCCCGAGCCGAAGAGTTACTTTGGCTTATTGCAGCAATTTCTTGGGGCGGTGCCGCATATCGAGGCGATGAAGCGGTCGGCCTGCATAGAGGGTGCGCGGATGGCACTCGCCCGTGTGAAGACACATTGGACAGAAATGGATGCCACCGCTGTTGCGACCCCCGGGTTCGGATGATAACCGGTTACCCGCCGAGCACTATTTTGGCGAAGTGCTGCGTGGTGCTCGTGTAATAGAGTCGCAGTGCTAAAAAAATGTTACGTTTGAATGAATGTTTTTATGATGTAAAACAATATTTATGATGTAAGCGCCTTTTATACTTGTGCGTTCAAGTAATAGAATATCTCCTATGCGGCCGTTCATGTATACGTGTGTATAACCTGAAAGATGGCAGTCGTCGGCTTCAGCCCCCACGCACAAGTTGCGGGGGTGTTCGCAAAAAATAGCGTGTTTTCACACTTAATCCGATGTCTCAGTCCTGTAAAGGAGGTGGTAGCGTAGCAAACGAGGCAACCGGACTATAATGCTTTATCACTTTCACTTAGCCATGGAGTTCGAGGGTGGGGCTACGACATAGCCCTTAGGGCACCGCTCTCGAATTTGGGGCGCCAGATGTGCTGGCCGAAACGGCCCTTCGTCAAAGCGGAGGAATCCTAAACATTCCCATAGTCGATCGAGTGGTTGACCGGTCTCTCGCTGTATCATGACAATCAGCTTCGGCTTTCATCGAGGTGCTCGCCACGGAACTGGGGCACAATCGCAGAGTTCTCCGGAGCCGCGTTAGCCGATGATACGGAACGTAAGGCAGCAAAACACAAGAGCCGGAAAACCCAACATTTGACCAAAGACATGATTCGAGCTGATGCATATAAGGCCTAACTCGAGACGCCAACACTCCGAAGGTGTTCGGTCTTTATAATAGCGGCAAAACAAAGCCCTAAGCCCCTTGTGTCCGTGCACGGCAGGTTCTTACGCGCGCCGATGCCAAAACGCCAGATATCCACTGGTTATAATGATAAACCAGGGATTATAGCAACAAGACACAGAAGAAAGGTTTACGAGGGTCTTAGTCTCAAAAGAGTCCTTACAACGGGTCCCTCTTGCACGCCTGCGCATGTGTCTCCGTTGTGCCGTATTCTGGACGGGTGTGCATGTTGTTCATCTGTAAAAAGAGAGGTACTTAGTTGGAAAAGGAATCGTGCGAGAAAGTGCATAAAAAATTGAAATATAGGTTAATAAAGCTGAGCCTATGCTAGCTCATTATGGCTTATATGTACAAGCCCTTGTGAAGGGGTGTGCGGCTAGGTAGCCCCTAGCTTATTTATTCGGACTCGTCCAGCCATGTCCGGGTCTCAAACGACCTTTTAATGAAATGATGCCACGTGGACCGGCATTTTAAGCGTAAGAGACGCGTAATGTGGTATTGCATTGAAGCGGACGAAAGCTTCCGTCCCAAAGATGCTTGATAGCTACTTTTAAATGGGGCAACATGAAAGGTTAGCTTTTCTCGTCGGAAGTTGTCGGTGACCCCGACACAACTTCTAGTAATAATGAAACTGCACACGCATAAGGGCCTGGCGCCACTCCTTTGAAGGAAGTGCGGCTATGCCAATTGTAGTAGGGTCTATCCCAACTTGCGGATTGTGTCCGGATATAGCAGGTTCAAGTCACTTGCCGCCGTCCATCAAAACCTGCGTTAATTGCAGTCCGTCTATTATGGGATCCAATATCGTGGCAGTCTATCCTGCGTTCGGATATACGGACTAATCCAGATGGTCGAAAGTGATTACTTTTGACATCCAATCTCGGTCCACTGGGGTGGATCATGCGACACTTGTCTTAGCGAGTGCCATGTTGGCTTTCCGTACTATCACGTGAAGCGAGTTTACTGTTTTGACTTCTTGTGGGAAAGTCTTTTGACTTCGGTGCTCTCTGGGTGGGGTTCGTCATCGTCCTCGCTTGGCGCGAGTTCTTTGTGTCCGGCGTTGAGTCTGCGGACTGTTTAAAACCCAACAATTTTGGTTGGTATGGTTTGCGTGCCTTCCGAGGTATCAGGATTTGACATATCCGATCTAAAATTTTGTTTAAATTTGATAGCTCGTCTCTGTTCTCCTTAAGAGGCCGTGTTTTATTGTTTGGCGCGAGATTTTGAATTGGCGTTGACCGCCGTGCCTTTGGGCTTTTTTTTTATTCCGCGCTGGTCTTTCCTGCCGTGACTTCCGTTCCATCTCGATCTCGGATGTACTCGGTTCGCTGGTGCTGCATCTTGCTAGCCAGCTGTCTTCTCTAGCAAAAAGCGCGTCATGAGGCTTGTTAGCGGCCATTGTTCTTGGCTTCTCTTGGCCGAGGTGTCTGGCGAGCCATTCGTCTCGGACGTTGTGTTTAAAAGCTGCTAGGGCTTCCGCGTCCGGACAATCGACTATTTGGTTCTTTTGGTAAGGAACATGTTCCGAATTTGCGCTACCGACTCTCCGGGCTGTTGGGTTATATGACTCAGATCGCTCAGATCCGGAGGGCGGACATAAGTCCCTTGAAAATTTGCTCTAAACGCGTCCTCAAGCTCTTCCCAACTTCCAACAAGTGTTTTCGGGAGGCTTTTGAGCCAATGTCGAGCTGGCCCTTCGAGCTTGAGGGTAGGTATTTTATGGCGTGGAGATCATCTCCTCTAGCCATGTGTATGTGTAGTATGTAATCTTCTATCCAGACTCGGGTCTCATTGTGCGTCGTATGCCTCTATGTTTATGGGTTTGAACCTGCTGGAAATTCATGATCCAGCACCTCATTGGTAAAACATAGCGGGTGTCTGGCGCCCTGTATTTGGGTGTGCCATCGTCTTGAACACTTGTCGTGTTGTGTTACTTCCTGGGTCCTCTTTTTGGCCCGTAGATGGACCTAGTTGGGCCGTCCGTTTTCCGTGATTATAATTGCTTGTGTGCAGCCCCGCTTGTCGCTTTGGGCTGTCATCGGCCGTCTATCCGCCAGGCGGCCTCTTTATTTTTTGACTGTGAAGGCTCTATGGCTTCCTCGTCAAATTCTGGCAGCAACTTGCGCTTCGGGTAGCTCTTTGTTTGATGGCCATTTCCATATTTGTCTGCAGTCCTGAATACTTTGTACCACTTCAATCTGAGCGCGTCTTCTGCTGTTTTGAGCTTCCGTTTTTCCTTCTTCAAACTTCTTGCAGTGGCGACGAGTCTTTTGTGTATGTTCTTATGCTCCGGTGTTGTGTCCAGACTGTTGATTGCTCCGTGAAGGGGTTGATTATCCGGCTCGTCCTGTTCGTCGTCCGCTGGTTATCCCTGCTCTATTGCTGGGTCGTTAGGAAGGTTGCTTTGATCGAGGCGGGACTTAGGGCGGCGCTCACGCCGCCGTTTGGCTGTTTATCGGCGAGACTATCCTCGCCACGCCCCGTTGTTCCTCGTTATCGCTTTCCTTTGGGGTGTCCACCATGTATATGTCGTATGACGAGGTGGTCTTCCAAAGGTCTGTAGGCACTGGTTTTTGGTAGTCTCCGCATCGCCGTCCATGCCGTCGATGTCTTCGAGTCGTAGTCGAGCGTCGGTTAAATCGCCGACGGTGGCTCTGAAGTGGGTGGTGGTGGGCTCTGAATTTCTTCGTCGTCGCATCCCAACCATCCTGGCCGAGTTCGCCAGGTTCTCGAGATAGCGAGAGATGCTTCATGAATTTATGATATCGCCAAGGGCGAAGTGCTGAAAAACGTCCGCAGCGGTGAATTCCATGATCGGCGCCCAATCGGATTCGACCGGCGGGGCGCAGGAGGTTGAGTCCGCACCTCGGAGTCATGAGCTTTATGCGGGACAAGGTAAGTGTTCGGCTTCATCGCCGAGAAGTTGCAGCTCCCGAGGCGGTGTCCAGCCATCCGTCCTCGATCAGCGATCGGCTCCGGACTATGGGTCGGAGCGGATTAAATGTCTGACCTCAAGGTGCTGTCCGTGGCGAGTTAGGTCATGCCCATCGTGACAGCGGCAGCACGCTTCGGCTGTGGCTCAGATCCATCGAAGATCAAGTCCCGCGGATATCGGCCGTGAAGTTTAGGCTTCAAACCTGACACAGCGGCGGGCGTAGCTTCGATCTGCTCGGATGGCCAAGTGAGTTGGCCGCGATGCGAAACCGCCGGATCTGAAGATCTGTCCGGGAGAAAAGTCTCACCCAGACTGCGTCGTTGTCGATTGAAGAGGCCATCAAGCCTATCGGTGGCGACACAAAGGAACTCTCAATGAAAGCACCAATGTCGGTGTCAAAACTGGCGGATCTCGGGTAGGGGTCCCGAACTGTGCGTCTAGGCGGATGGTAACGGGAGACAAGGGACACGATGTTTTACCGGGTTCGGCCCTCTTGGTGGAGGTAAAACCCTCGTCCTGCTTGATTGATATTGATATTGTGGATGTTTACAAGAGTGGATCTACCACGAGATCAAGGAGGCTAAACCCTAGAAGCTAGCCTATGGTATGATTGTAAGGGTTGTTGATGTTGTCCTCGGACTAGAGCCATCCGGTTTATATAGACACGGAGAGGCTAGGGTTACATAGAGTCGGTTACAATGGTAGGAGATCTACATATCCGTATCGTAAGCTTGCCTTCCACGCCAAGGAAAGTCCCATCCGGACACGGGCGAAGTCTTCAATCTTGTATCTTCATAGTCTTGGAGTCCGGTCGATGATGATAGTCCGGCTGACGATAGTTCGGCTGATGATGGTAGTCCGGCTATCCGGACACCCCCTAATCCAGGACTCCCTCAGCAGGTACGGCTTGAACTCCTCGGTCCAGCACCCCTCCTGAGGCTCCAGCGCGAGGAGTAGGCGGGCTCCCGAGGTTGGGCCGCAAGCTGGGGCGCCTGAGGGGGTGCTGGAGGAAGCTCCTCTTGAGGAGTTGCTGGTCCGGCAGCGGGGGGAGCAGCCGATGGCTTGAAAATCCGCCCCTCAAAGACACCAGGCTCCTGAGGTAGATGCCGAGACGTCCTCTTGGCGATGTCGTCCTCCGCCTTGTTCATGCCGCGTGGCACACGCTGCAATTCCAAGCCCAAGAATCGCTTCTCGATTTTGCGTACCTCCTCGAGGCATGCCTCCATGTGCTCGTCCTTTGGCTTGTATGCCTTATTGGAGAAGTTGACGAGGAGCTGGGAGTCGCTGAGGGAGTCCCGGATTAGGGGGTGTCCGGATAACCGAACTATCACCTTTGGCCGGACTCCTGGACTATGAAGATACAAGATTGAAGACTTCGTCCCGTGTCCGGATGGGACTTTCCTTGGCGTGGAAGGCAAGCTTGGCGATACGGATATGTAGATCTCCTACCATTGTAACCGACTCTGTGTAACCCTAACCCTCTTCGGTGTCTATATAACCGAAGGCTTTTAGTCCGTAGGACGGACAACAATCATACCATAGGCTAGCTTCTAGGGTTTAGCCTCTCTGATCTCGTGGTAGATCTACTCTTGTACTACCCATATCATCAATATTAATCAAGCAGGAGTAGGGTTTTACCTCCATCGAGAGGGCCCGAAACTAGGTAAAAACATCGTGTCCCTTGTCTCCTATTACCATCCGCCTAGACGCACAGTTCAGGACCCCCTACCCGAGATCCGCCGGTTTTGACACTGACATTGGTGCATTCATTGAGAGTTCCTCTGTGTCGTCATCTTTAGGCCTGATTGTTCCTCCGATCATCAACAACGATGCGGTCCAGGGTGAGACTTTTCTCCCCGGACAGATCTTCGTATTCGGTGGTTTGCACTACGAGCCAATTCGCTTGGCCATCTGGAGCAGATTGAAAGCTACGCCCCTGGCCATCAGGTCAGATTTGGAAATTTGAACTACACGGTCGACGTCCGCGGAGACTTGATCCTCGACGGATTCGAGCCACAGCCAAGCGCGCCGCACTGTCTCGATGGGCACGATCTAGCTCTGCCGCCGAACAGTGCCCTGGAGGCCGCACCAGTGATCGCTCCGACCCTTAGCTCGGAGCCGACTGCGCCGATCGAGGATGGGTGGCTGGACACCGCCTCGGGGGCTGCAATCTCTACGACAATTGAGCCGAACACCAACCCTGTCCCTTGCGAAGCTCGTGACTCCAAGGTGTCGGACTCCTCTACAGACTCCGAACCTTCCGCGCCCCTGCCAATCGAATCCGATTGGGCGCTGATCATGGAGTTCACCGCCGCAGACATCTTTCCGCACTCGCCCTTTGGCGACATCCTGAATTCACTAAAGTCTCTCTCTTTATCAGGAGAGCCCTGGCCGGACTATGGTCAGCAAGGCTGGGATGCGGACAACGAAGAAATTCAACGCCCACCCACCACCCACTTCGTAGCCACTGTCGAAAGTTTAAACGACGTGCTCGACTTCGACTCCGAAGACATCGACGGTATGGACGACGATGTAGGAGATAAACATGAACCAGCACCTATAGGGCACTGGACAGCCACCTCATCTCACGATGTATACATGTGAAACGCCCTCGATGCGGCTATATCTCCCACGTGTCGAAGCACGACTTAGAGGCATAACCGCATTGAAAGCAATGTCGCAAGTGAGGTAATCTTCACACAACCCACGTAATACGTAAGGGAAAGAGATACATAGTTGGCTTACAATCGCCACTTCACACAATACATGAGTAAAGCATTACATCATACAGATACAATCAAGGTCCGACTACGGAACCAAAATAAAAGAAGACTACCCCAAATGCTACACAGATCCCCGATCTTCCCAACTGGGCTCCACTACTGATCAACTGAAACGAAACCACACAATGAACAAGATCTTCATCGAGCTCCTCCTTGAGCTCGGATGCGTCACCTGCACGGTTTCATCGGCACCTGCAAACTGGTTTTGGAAGTATCTGTGAGTCACGGGGACTCAGCAATCTCACACCTGCGAGATCAAGACTATTTAAGCTTATGGGAAGGAGAAGGTAGTGAGGTGGAGCTACAGCAAGCGACTAGCATATCTGGTGTCTAACATACGCAAAATGAGAGCGAGAAGAGAAGGCAAAAGCACGGTCGAACAACTATGATCAAGAAGTGATCCTGAAACTACTTACGTCAAACATAACTCCAACACCGTGTTCACTTCCGGACTCCGCCGAAGAGACCATCACGGTTACACACGCAGTTGGTGTATTTTAATTAAGATCAACTTCGGGTTTTCTACAACCGACATTAACAAATTCCCATCTGCCTCATAACCGCGGGCACGGCTTTGAAAGATAATACCTGCAGGGTGTCCCAACTTAGCCCATGATAAGCTCTCGCGATCAACGAATGATATTCCTTCTCCCGGGAAGACCCGATCAGTCTCAGAATCCCGGCTACAAGACATTTCGACAGCAATAAAACAAGACCAGCAAAGCCGCCCGATGGGCCGACAAATCCCGATAGGAGCTGCACATATCTCGTTCTCAGGGCACACCGGATAGGTCAGCCTACGAGTAAAACCAGCCCTCGAGTTGCCCCGTGGTGGCCCTGCAGTCTGCCCAGTTCGGACCAACACTCGAAGGAGCACTGGCCCGGGGGGGCTAAAATAAAGATGACCCTTGAGTCTGCAGAACCCAAGGGAAAAAGGCTTAGGTGGCAAATGGTAAAACCAAGGTTGGGCCTTGCTGGAGGAGTCTTATTCAAAGAGAACTGTCAAGGGGGTCCCATAAATCACCCAACCGCGTTAGGGACGCAAAATCCGGGAACATAATACCGATATGACGGAAACTAGGGCGGCAAGAGTGGAACAAAACACCATGCATAAGGCCAAGCCTTCCACCCTTTACCAAGTATATAGATGCATTAATTAAATAAGATATATTGTGATATCCCAACAAGTAAACATGTTCCAACAAGGAACAACATCTCCATGTTCCAACAAGGAACAAACTTCATCTTCACCTGCAACTAACAACGCTATAAGAGGGGCTGAGCAAAGCGGTAACATAGCCAAACAACGGTTTGCTGGGAAAGGATGGTTAGGGGCTTGACATGGCAACATGGGAGGCATGATAAGCAAGTGATAGGCATCATAGCATAGGCATAGCAAAAGAGCGAGCATCTAGCAAGCAAAGATAGAAGTGATTTCGAGGGTATGGTCATCTTGCCTGAAATCCCGCAAGGAAGAAGAACGAATCCATGAAGAAGACAAACGGACGAAGTCGAACAAATCCTCACAACTCCGGAACAGAACCGAAGCTAACGAGAGAAGCAACCCGGAAAGAAGCAAACAACATGGTAAACAACCATCACATACACATGGCATGATGCACAATCAAGTATGATGCATGTCCGGTTTAAAGAGGCATGGCATGGCAATATGCACAAACAAAACTACAAGTTAAGTGGAGCTCAATATGCAACGAGTTGCATATTGACGAAACACCACATCAATTATTTAGTTCACTCCCGATTAGGTACTCAACAATATTAAATATTGGTTAACATGGCAAGAGGTGAAGCATAACAAAACTATACCATCTAAACAATTTAAATGGGGCCGGATATAACAAACAACAAATCCGGTAAATCCCCATATGCATTTAGCAAATTAATGGAAACAACAAATATAAACATTTAAATGTTGTTATCATGATGCGGATGACATATACAAGTTATATGCAATTTTTATGAAAACGTTGACATAAGCATGTTATGAAGCATTTGGTCACCATGGCAGAAAGAAAGGGGTGCCACGGTAACGACAACGGAAATGGTGCCACGGCAACATTCCGATGATCCGACAACTCGTTGAGATGCCGGTGCAAAAGAGCAAGTGTGCGGATGTGCGGAACATGCAAAAGATGGTGGGGTGATCCCGGTTACCGGGTTCCCACGGGTCAACGGCATGGCAAACGAGGAGGAACGTGCATAGAACAACTCGGACACGGTTTGAACATGGGTATCTCATACAACATGCATTCGTTCGCGGGTGTCATCTCGGGGTTATACCTTCGAAGCGTGCATTTCGGGGCGGTTCAAAATCGTCGAGGGAAGTAGTCGTTCACGGGTCGTAGGGGAAGTAGTCGTTCTCGCGACGGTAGTGGAAGTAGACGTTCACGGGTCGTCGTGGGAAGTAGTCGTACACGGCGTCGGTAGAGGTACTCGCGACTGAAGTTGAACACGTTTTTCGTAGATGTTCAGGTCGTCGGTAGAGGTACTTGGTGATCCGAAGGGGTACTTGGCGTGTCGTCGAGGTACACGGTTCATAGACGTTCGGCGTCGCCGGTAGTTGTACACAATCGTTGTTGGACTTGACGGATCCGAGGGCTCCGGGCGTCGAGGTACTTGGCGAAAACCACGAAGAGGGTACTTGTACTCGCATCATCGTGGAAGTAGTCGTTCGGGCTCCCGTGCGGACTTGGTGGTCTTGGTCTTCGCAGCATAGTTGTACAAAAACAGCATCGGACTTGGACGAATCCAGAGGCGTGCACAGGCAGTGGTGGTCGTCCATGGAGGGGCGCTAGTTGCCGGAGAAGGGCCACGCCACGGGGCTCGGCAAGGAAGGCGGGTTCGCGGGAGGCGCAGGAGGGCGACGAAGCAGCAGAGGCGATCTTGGGGTCGGCCCTGGCGTCAACTTGGCGAGGAGATGGCGGAGGGCTTGGAGCCGCGGGGCGGCTTATGGAAGCTCCGCGAGGGCACCGTGGTCACGGACGGGCGAAGCGGCGACGAGGAGGTCGGGAAGGTCCGGCGCGGCGTCGCGAGAGGTGCAGCAGCTGCTGCTGCTGCCGCGAGGTCGAGGCGGAGGAGGAGCTGCAGAGGAGCGGGCTGGAGGCGGCAAGCCGGCAAGGGAACCAGCGCAGGTTCGGGTGATCTGGCCTTCATGTGAGGCGGGGGAGGGATGGAGGCAGCGAGGGAAGGACTCGTGGTGGAGAGGATGGGCGAGGCCTTGGGCGGAGGCGGAGGCGCGAGGAAGGAGAGGCCGGCGCGGTTGGGCTCGGGATCGAGGAGAGGGAAAACGAGGGGATGGGGATCGGGCGCAGGAGTTGCGGCGCAAGGGGAGACCGAAGGGAGAGATGATATGCGTGGGATCGGGCTAGGGTTAGGTGCGGCTAGGCCTTAGAGGCCGGCCCAGATGGATACAAGTGGCGGCTGGGCTGCGGATGAGCCTAGATGGCCTGCTGGGCTTGCCTCTCTCTCTCTCTCTTAATGAATAAAAAACAGAATAGAGAAAAGAAAGAAAAGAAAGAGAGGTTAGGGGGAAGATTTGCGCATGGGGATAATTTCGCGGACTCGCAAAATTGAGTTGGAACCAAGAAAAATAGAAGGGCCATGATTGAAAGATTTAAATTCAAACTCATTTGAATTTAATTCAAATGGGTTTGAACTAGGACTTGATAAAAGGAAGGTCCAAAAATGTTCGGATTTTTGGTGGAGCTCCGGAAAATGATGAAAGAAATTATGGGCAAGGTTGGGGACCAAGAATTGAGATAACAACAGCGTGGGCTATTTTGTAAGTGTGTTTGCGGTAAATCCAAATAATTGGAATATTTACTATAGCTCTCTAAATATCGAGAGGATATGTTTTAAAGAGAATCACCATGTGAATATCCCTCGATTTAAATAGATCAACGATCTATGCAATTTATTTAGGTGAGTTTTAAAAATTAAATGACATGATGGCATGATGACATGATGTAATGCAAAAATAAATAGAGCAAGCACAAATAAAAACACACGGAGGTCACAAAATATGGAAGTCTTCTGGATCGTCGGTCTTGGGGCGTTGCAACACTCCACCACTACAAGAGGATCTCGTCCCGAGATCTTGGATGGCACCGGAGAAAAGCGGAAGAGGAAGAGGTAAAACAAAGTTGCTTCTTTGACAAACGAGTGAAACCATGAACCTTGAGAGGTTGAAAAATTTAAAGAAGAATACAATGGAGATGAACAAGATTGCAAACAATCAGTTAGAAAAGAGGAACAAGGAACATTACAAGAACCTTGGGGGTTGCAAAGCTATGAATGACGAGTACAATGGACAAGAAGGAATTGGAACCACTCTGGTTGAAACGAGATAAGAATGAATGAGAATGATATAATTTGGACAGCAATCCGACTGAAAATGGAAGGAATTAGAATCATGAACTTGAGAAGATGGGATGATACTTGATGAAATCAACAACACACTGCCTCCGGAACTATTGAAAGAATGGCACAAGGGGTAAGAAAGATTTCAGACAGCTCTCCGGTTGAGGAAGCAGGCAAAACTTGATAAGATGAGAGAACTCGAATGAAAAACATGAAACTCCGGATAAACGGAGAAGCAAGGAGAAGAACATGATCTTGACAAAACAAGATGATGGGTCGAAGAGAGCAACATCACAATGCCTCCGGAAGAAAAATTGAAGATAGATCATTGGAATAAAGGAATGGAGAAGAAAATGACAACTTCTACCACAAATGAGTTTGGAAAGCACCCTTAAAAGAAGGATAGAACGAAGTTGTTGGAAAACCAACAACGAAAAGAATAACCTTGTAGTGGACTTATGGAAACATCTCAACATTATGAGGTGAGCTTACGCCACCAACGGAAACAAGCGATTGGATTGATATCAACAAGGAGACGAGAAACTTATTTCACCGAGAGGACAAATGAAGAACTTGGGTCATTTATAAGCACCATAATTAGCAACAATCCTTAGGGAAAGCTTTAGGTGAAATATAGCCCAAGATAACTCCAATGAAGAGATTGATGGATTTAAAATACCTCATTCTTGACAACATGTGAATCATGACGCATGAAGGAAAATTGTCAAGAATGACATGACACCATCTCAAGAGATAAGGTAGAAAGAATTGCACTTCGGAATGCAAGATGAAGAATACTTGAACTCCTCAAAACAAAACATGCGTTGAACACCATGTTTATTTTTGAGTATAGCTTGGCGGGTCATAACTCTGAGAGAAATCTTGAAGAACAATTGAAGAATGAAGAGAATCCTTGATGAACCACCATGTAGAGCCTCCATGAAGAACTCCGGTAAGAAAAGGATGATAAAAAGGAAGAGAAGTTGAAACACAAGGTGAAGCCTTGCAATGATTTAGATGGATCTTCGTGATTATGAGAGCTTGGAACTCCAGGAAAAGAAAAGATGAACAAATGAAACCAAGAATTTATTCATCATGAACAAACTCCGAAAGAAGGAATTAATCACTTGGATGAAACAAGAACAAGAATTATGTTATGCGTATCCTTCACCAATTTAGATTGATGACAAGCAACGGATTAGGCATACTACTTATTCTCGTTGAAAAAGGATTGAAGAGAGATATTGCTCAACTTGGGAAGGTCTTCAACGATCCGCGGGTAGGATTGAAACAACGAATGCATTAATATGAGAACATAGAAAAAGGAATCTTGAACAAACCACCGTAAGAATTGAAAATGAATGAAAAAAAGATAAAGGAACACCGGGAAGAATTAGAAAAAGAATAAAGATACTTGACAGAATTTAGATACAAGTGAACGCAGAGATCCCGAGCTGATTAGATAATACTTGAATGATGCACCGGTATGATTTGGAGAACGAGAGCTGAAAGCTGGAATGAATAATTCTGAGATGATGTGCTCCGGAGAATCAAACTGAAAAGACTCCTGAATAGATCCGGTTGGGTGAAAAGAATTCTCACTATCGAAAATAATTATGAGAGGATGGCATCAAGCTAGAACCATGAATCTTGAAGAGAATGGAGCAAGATTTAAGAGAAACTCTTCTTCGGTCTTCAAATGTTGAGAATGACGATGAGAAACACCGCCATGAATTGTTGAGGCACTCCGGAATGACAATTAGAAAGATTGAACGACCGATGAAAAGAATTTGAAAGATCTTGGAGAAAGACATTTGACTGATGATAATTCATCCTTACATCAAACTTTGCAAAGAATTTGAGAATAACTCCGGAAAATTAGAAGAGTCAGGTAAGATCCTGGGAAAAGACATGTGGGTTAGGGCCCACTCAAAAGAACCACCGTTGAACAATTGTTTGAAAAGAGAGATCGCACCGGTTGAATTAAATGGCTTGAATGAGATAGCATCCTCAAAAGAACTTGAGTGAATTGAGAATGGAAACTTGAATCTTCAGAGATATCTTCAACACTCCGGAACAAATGAATAGCGAGAGGTGAATGATTAATTGGTGCATCGGAATGGGAAAGCATTGTGAAAAGAGGAAAAGGGATAAGATCAACACCGAAATCTTGAACTAAATCCACCGGAGAAGAAAATTAGAATGGAATGATGATAAGGTTGAAGCTTCCTTAGCGTCTTCATGAGAAATCACCGGATAAAACATTAAAGGAAAAGAATGAAGAAACTTCACTCAATAAAATGGACACTTGATTAAGAAATTCGAGTCCTTGAAGAAAAAGGGTGGGAGGGCGGGAAAACAAAGGCAACTTGGGTCGGATGAAATGAACACCGTTGAGAAAAAGCTTAGAATTGATCTTGCGAATGTTGCAATGATAGGATTTACATGAAGAGAAGCACGCCGGTTGGAAAGGAATTAACATGGCAACCTCCATGATCAAGAAGGATTAGTATTCACATAGCAATATGAGAACACCGTTTAGAATAAGGTATGGAATCAACACTTGGCATTGAAGCAACTCGAATACCACAAAAACAAAACAAAAACAAAGGATTTGGCTTGCAGAATAAGCCGGGACAAATACATATGATAGAGATTTACCCAATCCCATATCATGCATCTGTCGGAAAGATATTCTAGGAGCTACTTGAATTCCCACTTATAAACTCCCGAAACTTTCTGGTTATGCAATCAGGTGTTGGGGATACAGGGGACACAAAATATATCACCCAAACTAACAATACCTAGATCCAGCTGTATCCATCCTTCAACACATAACCAAGAAAACTTCGGAAATCGTGTACCTCAACCTACGAGTCATGGCAATACTCTCGAGCTCACCCCAGTACTGGGTTATCGAGGTTATCTCACCAACAACTGCATAAAAGAGATTTTCGATGTCGGCAAAGCTCAGGTATTCCAGAACTGCAACGATAAAATTGTGACGACAACACCTCGGAGCTCAACTCCCCGGGACACTGCCACAACCCCTAAATGACAGGAGGCACCAAGAACAATGTTCTCGTCACAAAACCATCGGCACGATTCCAAGATACCCGCGTGATCCTAAAAAAAATTAGTGAAATTTGAGGAGAGAAGAATCAAAACTCTACGTCAGGATGCCTCACCAGAGCGACGAAGGGACTGAGGAGTAAAAAGAATCCTACTCTCCGATATATAAAATCCTAAGACTCAAAACATTTTTGTTCTAGACTCAACAACGCTAGCAAACAATCAAGCAGGGGGCTCCTAAGTCGGGGATGGCTCTGATTACCAACTTGAAACGCCCTCGATGCGGCTATATCTCCCACGTGTCGAAGCACGACTTAGAGGCATAACCGCATTGAAAGCAATGTCGCAAGTGAGGTAATCTTCACACAACCCATGTAATACATAAGGGAAAGAGATACATAGTTGGCTTACAATCGCCACTTCACACAATACATGAGTAAAGCATTACATCATACAGATACAATCAAGGTCCGACTATGGAACCAAAATAAAAGAAGACTACCCCAAATGCTACACAGATCCCCGATCGTCCCAACTGGGCTCCACTACTGATCAACTGAAACGAAACCACACAATGAACAAGATCTTCATCGAACTCCTTGTAACGCCCCGAGACCGACGCTCGAGAAGACTTTTATATATTCCGGGTTTCGCTGTGTGTTTCATTTGTGCCTGCTCTTTTTATTTTTGCATTGCATCATGTCAGCATGCCAACATGTCATTTAATTTTTAAAACCTCAACTAAATAAATTGCATGGGTCTTTGATCCATTTAAATCGAGGGAATTCACTTGTGATTTCTCTTTATAACATATTAAAGCCTCTCAATATTATTAGGGAGCTATAATAAAATTATTCCATTTATTTGGAAATCACCATAACACACTTGCAAATAAATCCCAATGCCTTTGTTATCTTAATTCTTGGTCTCCAACATTGCCCATAATTTCTTTTATCATATTCCGGAGCTCCACCAAAAATCCGAACATTTTTGGACCTTCCCAAACCCTCACTTCCATTCAAATCATTTGAATTTAAATTCAAATGAGTTTGAATTTAAATCTTTCAATCATGGTCTTCCTATTTTTCTTGGATCAAACTCATTTTTGTGAGTTCGGGAAAACTATCTGCATGTCCAACATCTTTCCCCTAACCTCTCTTTCTTTTCTTTCTTTTCTCTTTTTTGTTTTATTTTTCATTAGTGAGAGAGAGAGAGCCCAACCAGGCCTCTTAGGCCCGACCATCTAAGCCGGCCCAAGGCCTAGTAGCGCCTAAACCCTAGGCCCCGACCCTCTCGCTCGACCCCCTCTCCCTCGTTCCCTGCCAGCGCCGCCACCACGCAACACGCATCGCACCAGGGAGAGGATCCCACGCTCCTCCCTCATCTCCCTCGCAGCCTCTCTTCCTCCCCTCGATCCCCCTCTCCCTCTCCTCGCTCGATCCCATCTCTCCCTCCTGCTCCTCGCCCGATCCCCTCCTCTCGAGCACGCCTCTCATGGCGCCCGCATCAGCCGGCCTCCTTCCTCTCCTCCTCCATGGCGCCTCCCCTCCTCGTAGCGCTGCCGCCTCGTCTCCCCATCGCCATGGCCAGCACCACTGCACCCCCTCGCTCCCTCGCCCTTCTTTCTCCCCCGTGCCCCTGCGCCACCAGGACCTCCGCCGTTCGCCTCCTGCAGCTCCGCCTTCTATCTTTGCGCTGCCCTGCGGCCTCCTCCCCTCGCTCCTCATTGCCAGCGCCACAGCCTCCGCTGCAGGCGCAAAGCCCCGAGGTCGCGTCCTGCCGCCTGAAGCTCAAGGAGAGGAGCCTCGAGCACCTCGCCCGCATCCGTCGTCTTCCGCCGCCCGCGACCCTCACATCCACCTCCAACAGCACTCCTGTGACCTCATCTTCATCACCGCCTCGTGCGTCCCTACCGACTCAGACCGGGAGCCCCGCCGCTCGCTTGTACATGGCATCCGCCTTCCTGCACGCGCGTTGCTGCTGCTTCGACGCCCGCCTCCCTTCGTTGACCACCAAGACTCGAGGCATGTGTGCTCCACTACTAGTTTCGTCGACGACGAGTACCTCTACGATGACCCTGGATGTCTACGAGCGTCAAGTACCACTACAACCCATGTTCGACTACGTGGATTCACCAAGTACTTCTTCGGATACTACAAGTTTGACTACATTGCAAGACCCGTACCCGGACCGTCAATCTTCTCCGAGAATTTTGCCAAGTACCACGATGATGCGTCGAGTACCTCTACCCATGACCCGGGAACGTCTACGACCCGTGAAAAACTACCGTCGCCGAGACCGCAAGTACCACGACAACCCCGGAGACATCGGATGCGTCAAGTCCCTCTTCGAGACGTGTACCACTACTTCCACTACCGTCGCCCCGAAGATGTTGGATTCGTCAAGTGCCTCTTCGAAACGAACGTGTACAACTACTTCCACTACTACCGTCCCGAGAACGACTACTTCCCCTACGAACCGTGAACGACTACTTCCCTCGACGATTTTGAACCGCCCCAAAAATGCATGCTTCGAAGGTACAACCCCGAGACGACCACCGTGGACCGAATGCATGTTGTTTAAGATGAACCGTATGTTTGCCTCGTGCCCGTTTGTTTCGTGCACGTTCCTCCTCATTTGCCATGCCGTCGACCCGTGGGAACCCGGTAACCGGGAGCACCCCACCATCTTGCATGACTCGCTCATGCCCACTCCTTTTGCACCGGTATCTCCATGAGCTACCGGAACCGATATGTTGCCGTGGCATCATTTTAGTTTTCGCCGCCGTGGCACCCTTTTTGTTCCGCCATGATGACCAAATGCTTCATAACATGCTCATGTCAACTTTTAATAAAAATTGCATATAACTTGTATATGTCATCCGCATCATGATAACAACATTTAAATGTTAAAAATTGTTGTTGCATTAAATTGCTAAATGCATATGGGGATTTACCGGATTTGTTGTTTTTATGGCCGGCCCCATTTAAATTGTTTAGATGGTATAGTTTTGTTATGCTTAACCTCTTGCCATGTTAACCAATATTTAATATTGTTGAGTACCTAAACGAGAGAGAACTAAATAATTGATGTGGTGTTTCGTCAATATGCAACTCGTTGCATATTGGGCTCCATTTAACTTTTAGTTTTGTTTGTGCATATTGCCATGCCATGCATATTTAAACCGGACATGCATCATACTTGTTTGTGCATCATGACATGTTTATGCTTGTGTGTTTACCATGTTGTTTGCTTCTTTCCGGGTTGCTTCTCTCGTTAGCTTCGGTTTCGTTCCGGAGTTGTGAGGATTCGTTCGACTACGTCCGTTTGTCTTCTTCATGGATTCGTTCTTCTTCCTTGCGGGATTTCAGGCAAGATGACCATACCGTCGAAATCACTTCTATCTTTGCTTGCTAGTCGCTCGCTCTTTTGCTATGCCTATGCTACGATGCCTACCACTTGCTATATCATGCCTCCCATGTTGCCATGTCAAGCCCCTAACCATCCTTTCCTAGCAAACCGTTGTTTGGCTATGTTACCGCTTTGCTCAGCCCCTCTTATAGCGTTGTTAGTTGCAGGTGAAGATGAAGTTTGTTCCTTGTTGGAACATGGACATGTTGTTCCTTGTTGGAACATGTTTACTTGTTGGGATATCACAATATATCTTATTTAATTAATGCATCTATATACTTGGTAAAGGGTGGAAGGCTCGGCCTTATGCCTGGTGTTTTGTTCCACTCTTGCCGCCCTAGTTTCCGTCATACCGGTGTTATGTTCCTTACACGGTTGGGTGATTTATGGGACCCCCTTGACAGTTCGCTTTGAATAAGACTCCTCCAGCAAGGCCCAACATTGGTTTTACCATTTGCCACCTAAGCCTTTTTCCCTTGGGTTCTGCAGACTCAAGGGTCATCTTTATTTTAACCCCCCGGGCCAGTGCTCCTCCGAGTGCTGGTCCAAATTAGAGCCACTTGCGGTGCCGCCCCGAGGCAACTTGGGGTATCGTCGGTTGCCGTACGTACTGCTCATCCGGTGTGCCCTGAGAAAGAGATGTGTGCAGCTCCTATCAGGATTTGTCGGCACATTCGGGCGGCTTTGCTGGTCTTGTTTTATTGCTGTCGAAATGTCTTGTAGTCTGGGATTCCGAGACTGATCGGGTCTTCCCGTAGAAGGAATATCCTTCGTTGACCGTGAGAGCTTATAATGGGCTAAGTTGGGACACCCCGCAGGTATTATCTTTCAAAGCCGTGCCCGCGGTTATGAGGCAGATGGGAATTTGTTAATGTCCGTTGTAGAAAACCCGAAGTTGAGCTTAATTAAAATACATCAACGCGTGTGTAACCGTGATGGTCTCTTCTCGGCGGAGTCCGGGAAGTGAACACGATGTTGGAGTTATGTTTGGCGTAAGTAGTTTCAGGATCACTTCTTGATCGCTACTAGCTTCACGACCGTGCTTTGCCTCCTCTTCTCGCTCTCTTTTTGCGTATGGTAGCCACCAGATATGCTAGTCGCTTGCTGCAGCTCCACCTCACTACCTTCTCCTACCCATAAGCTTAAATAGTCTTGATCTCGCGGGTGTGAGATTGCTGAGTCCCGTGACTCACGATACTTCAAAACCAGTTTGCGGTGCCGATGAAACCGTGCAGGTGGCGATCCGAGCTCAAGGAGGATCTCGATGAAGATCTTGTTCATTGTGTTGTTTCGTTTCAGTTGATCAAGAGTGGAGCCAGTTGGGACGATCGGGGATCTGTAGCATTTGGGGTAGTCTTCTTTTATTTTGGTTCCGTAGTTGGACCTTGATTGTATCTGTATGACGTAATGCTTTATTCATGTAATTGTGTGAAGTGGCGATTGTAAGCCAACTATGTATCTCTTTCCCTTATGTATTACATGGGTTGTGTGAAGATTACCTCACTTGCGACATTGCTTTCAATGCGGTTATGCCTCTAAGTCGTGCTTCGACACGTGGGAGATATAGCCGCATCGAGGGCGTTACAAGTTGGTAATCAGAGCCATCCCTGACTTAGGAGCCCCCTGCTTGTTTGTTTGCTGGCGTTGTTGAGTCTAGAACAAAAATGTTTTGAGTCTTAGGATTTTATATATCGGAGAGTAGGATTCTTTTACTCCTCGGTCCTTCGTCCGCTCTGGTGAAGCATCCCGACGAGTTTTGACTCTTCTCTCCTCAAATTTCACTAATTTTTTTTTAGGATCACGCGGGTATCTTGGAATCGTGCCGATGGTTTTGTGACGAGAACATTGTTCTTGGTGCCTCCTGTCATTTAGGGGTTGTGGCAGTGTCCCGGGGAGTTGAGCTCCGAGGTGTTGTCGTCACAATTTTATCGTTGCAGTTCTGGAATACCTGAGCTTTGCCGACAACGAAAATCTCTTTTATGCAGTTGTTGGTGAGATAACCTCGATAACCCAATACTGGGGCGAGCTCGAGAGTATTGCCATGACTCGTATAACGGGTGCTTTTCGAAGGTCGAGGTAAACGGTTTCCGAAGGTTTCTTGGTTATGTGTTGAAGGATGGATACAGCTGGATCTAGGTATTGTTAGTTTGGGTGATATATTTTGTGTCCCCTATATCCCCAACACCAGATTGCAAAACCAGAAAGTTTCGGGAGTTTATAGGTGGGTATTCAAGTAGCTCCTAGAATATCTTTCCGACAGATGCATGATATGAGATTGGGTAAATCTCTATCATATGTTTGTTTCCGGCTTATTCTGCGAGCCAATCCTTTGTTTTGTTTTATTTGTGGTATTCGAGTTGCTTCGAAGTCAAATGTTGAATCCATACCTTTTCCTAAACGGTGTTCTCATATTGCTATGTGAATACTAATCCTTCTTGATCATCGAGGTCGTCATGTTAATTCTTTTCCAACCGTGTGCTTCTCTCCAATTAAATCCGATCATTCCAACATTCGCAAGATCAATTCTAAGCTTTTTCTCAACGGTGTTTGTTTCATCCGTCCCAAGTTGTTTTGTTTTCCCGCCCTCCCACCCTTTTTTTTCAAGGACTCAGATTTCTTAATCAAGTATCCATTTTATTGAGTGAAGTTTCTTCATTCTTTTCCTTTAATGTTTTATCCGGTGATTTCTCATGAAGACGCTAAGGAAGTTTCAACCTTATCATTGTTCCATTCTAATTTTCTTCTCCGGTGGATCCAATTCAAGCTTTCAGTGCTGATCATATACTTTTCCTCGTGTCAAATGCTTTCTCATGCCGGTGTATCTCGTAATCATTCACTTCTCGCTATTCATTTGGTTGGGAGTGATGAAGATATCTCAGAAGATTCAAGTTTCCATTCTCAATTCACTCAAGTTCTTTTGAGGATGCTATCTCATTCAACCCATTTAATTCAACCGGTGCAATCTCTCATTTCAAGCAATCGTTCAACGGTGTTTCTTTTGAGTGGGTCCTAACCCACAGGTCTTTTCCCAGGGTCCTACCTGACTCTTCTAATTTTTCGGAGTTATTCTCAAATTCTTTGCAAAGTTTGATGTAAGGATGAATTATCATCAGTCAAATGTCTTTCTCCAAGATCTTTCAAATTATTTTCATCTTTGGTTCAACCTTTCTAATTTTCATCCCAGAGTATCTCAACAATTCATGCTGGTGTTTCTCATCGTCATTCTCAACATTTGAAGACCAAAGAATTGTTTCTCTTAAATCTTGCTCCATTCTCTTCAAGATTCATGGTTCTAGTTTGATGCCATCCTCTCATAGTTGTTTTCAATTGTGAGAATTCTTTTCACCCATCCGGAGCAGTTCAGGAGTCTTTTCAGTTTGATTCTTCGGAGCCCATCATCTCAGAATTATTCATTCCAGCTTTCAGCTCTCGTTCTCCAAATCTTACCGGTGCATCATTCAAGTATTCTCTAATCAGTTCATGATCTTTTCGTTCTCATGTATCTAAATTCTGTCAAGTATCTTTATTTGTTTTCTAATTATTCTCGGTGAATTGCGCCTTTGCTACGTTCATTCTCAATTCTTACGATGGTTCGTTCAAGAGTTCTCTTCCTTCGTTATTATATAGATTCATTCGTTCTTCCCAAATCCTACCGGCGGATCGTTGAAGACCTTCCCAAGTTGAGCAATATCTCTCTTCAATCCTTTTTCAATGAAAATAAGTAGTATGCCTAATCCGTTGCTTGTCATCAATCTAAATTGGTGAAGGATACGCATAACATAATTCTTGTTCTTGTTTCATCCAAGTGATTGATTCATTCTTCGGAGTTAAGTAATGGTATCAATTTCTCAGTTCTAAGTTGTTCATCTCTTCTTTCCGGAGTTTGTTCATCATATCACATTCTCGGTCCGAGATGCTTCATCTTTTCTTTCCGGAGTTCCAAGTTTTCTCGGTTATATCATTTCAAAGCTTCTTCTTATCACTGCAAGGCTTCACCTTGTGTTTT
The DNA here is from genome assembly GCA_021605205.1 of Aegilops longissima. NCBI lineage: Eukaryota > Viridiplantae > Streptophyta > Magnoliopsida > Poales > Poaceae > Aegilops > Aegilops longissima. The sequence continues at coordinate 120,780,986 of CM038680.1, forward strand.
CAACTTCTCTTTCTTTTATCATCCTTTTCTTACCGGAGTTCTTCATGGAGGCTCTACATGGTGCTTCGTCAAGGATTCTTTTCATTCTTCAATTGTTCTTCAAGATTTTTCTCGAAGTTAAGATCCGCCAAGCTATACTCAAAATTAAACATGGTGTTCAACACATGTTTGTTTAGAGGAGCTCAAGCATTTCTTCATCTTGCATTTCAAAGTGCAATTCTTTCGACCTTATCTTTTGAGGTGGTGTTATGTCATTTTGACAGTTTCATTCATGTTTCAGGATTCACTTGTTGTCAAGAATGAGATATTTAAATCCATCAATATCTTCCTTGGGGTTATCTTGGTATAGATTTCACTTAAAGCCTTCCCTAAGGAATGTTGCTATTATGGTGCTTATCAATGATCCAAGTTTTCCTCCTATCCTCTCAATGAAAGAAGTTTTCATCTCTGTGTTGCTCTCAAGCAATCAATTGTTTTTCGTAGTGGCATGTATTCACCTGTAAGTTTTGAGTTGTTTCCATAAGCCCACTACAAGTTTATTCTTTTCATTGTTGATTTTTCAACAACTCCGTTCTAGCCTTCCTCGTAAGGATGTTTCTTTCAAATTCATTTGTGGAAGAAGTTGTCATTTTCTTCTCCATTCCTTTATTCCAATGATCTATCTTCAATTTTTCTTCCGGAGGCATTGTGATGTTGCTCTCTTCGACCCATCACCTCGTTTTGTAAAGATCATGTTCTTTTTCTTGCATTATCCATTTAACCGGAGTGTCATGTTTTCATTCGAGTTCTCTCATCTTATCAAGTTTTGCCTGCTTCCTCAACCAGAGAGCTGTCTGAAATCTTTCTTACCCCTTGTGCCATTCTTTCAATAGTTCCGGAGGCAGTGTGTTGTTGATTTCATCAAGTATCATCCCATCTTCTCAAGTTCATGTTAATTCCTTCAATTTTTCCGTCGGAGTGCTGTCCAAATTATATCATTCTTAATCCTAATCTATCTTGTTTTAACCGGAGTGGCTTAAAAATCTATCTTGTCCCCTAAGCTCTTGGTTCTCATCACGTTCTTTGTTCTTCTCTGCTAACGCAGTGTTTACAATTTCGTTCATCTTCGTTGTATTCTTTTCTCGAAATTGTTCATTCTCTCAAGGTTCTTTGGTTTCACTCGTTTGTCAAAGAAGCAACTTTGTTTTACCTATTCCTCCCCCGTTTTCCCTCCGGTGTCATCCTAGATCTCGGGACGAGATCCTCTTGTAGTGGTGGAGTGTTGTAACGCCCCGAGACCGACGCTCCAGAAGACTTCCATATATTCCGGGTTTCGCCGTGTGTTTCATTTGTGCCTGCTCTTTTTATTTTTGCATTGCATCATGTCATCATGCCAACATGTCATTTAATTTTTAAAACCTCAACTAAATAAATTGCATGGGTCTTTGATCCATTTAAATCGAGGGAATTCACTTGTGATTTCTCTTTATAACATATTAAAGCCTCTCAATATTATTAGGGAGCTATAATAAAATTATTCCATTTATTTGGAAATCACCATAACACACTTGCAAATAAATCCCAATGCCTTTGTTATCTTAATTCTTGGTCTCCAACATTGCCCATAATTTCTTTTATCATATTCCAGAGCTCCACCAAAATCCGAACATTTTGGACCTTCCCAAACCCTCACTTCCATTCAAATCATTTGAATTTAAATTCAAATGAGTTTGAATTAAATCTTTCAATCATGGTCTTCCTATTTTTCTTGGATCAAACTCATTTTTGTGAGTTCGGGAAAACTATCTGCGTGTCCAACATCTTTCCCCTAACCTCTCTTTCTTTTCTTTCTTTTCTCTTTTTTGTTTTATTTTTCATTAGTGAGAGAGAGAGAGCCCAACCAGGCCTCTTAGGCCCGACCATCTAAGCCGGCCCAAGGCCTAGTAGCGCCTAAACCCTAGGCCCCGACCCTCTCGCTCGACCCCCTCTCCCTTGTTCCCTGCCAGCGCCGCCACCACGCAACACGCATCGCACCAGGGAGAGGATCCCACGCTCCTCCCTCATCTCCCTCGCAGCCTCTCTTCCTCCCCTCGATCCCCCTCTCCCTCTCCTCGCTCGATCCCATCTCTCCCTCCTGCTCCTCGCCCGATCCCCTCCTCTCGAGCACGCCTCTCATGGCGCCCGCATCAGCCGGCCTCCTTCCTCTCCTCCTCCATGGCGCCTCCCCTCCTCGTAGCGCTGCCGCCTCGTCTCCCCATCTCCATGGCCAGCACCACTGCACCCCCTCGCTCCCTCGCCCTTCCTTCTCCCCCGTGCCCCTGCGCCACCAGGACCTCCGCCGTTCGCCTCCTGCAGCTCCGCCTTCTATCTTTGCGCTGCCCTGCGGCCTCCTCCCCCTCGCTCCTCGACCGCCAGCGCCAAAGCCTCCGCCTGCAGGCGCAGAGCCCCGAGGTCGCGTCCCTGTTGCCCGAGCGCTCAAGGAGAGAAGCTCCTCGAGCACCTCGCCCGCATCTGTCGTCTTTCGCCGCCCGGCGACCCTCTGCATCCACCTCCAACAGCACTCCCTGCGACCTCATCTTCATCACCGCCTCGTGCGTCCCTCCCGACTCCAACAGGGAGCCCCGCCGCTTCGCTTGTACATGGCATCCGCCTTCCTGCACGCAGCGTTGCTGCTGCTTAATCGCCCGCCTCCCTTCGTTGACCACCAAGACCGAGGCATGTGTGCTCCACTACTAATTTCGTGGACGACAGTACCTCTATGATGACCACGGATGTCTCTGACGTCAAGTACCACTACAACCCATGTTCGACTCACGTGGATTCACCAAGTACTTCTTCGGATACACCAAGTTTGACTACATTGCAAGACCGTACCGGACCGTCAATCTTCTCCGAGAATTTTGCCAAGTACCACGATGATCGTCGAGTACCTCTACCCATGACCGGGAGCGTCTCGACCCGTGAAAAACTACCGTCGCCAAGACCGCAAGTACCACGACAACCCGGAGACATCGGATCGTCAAGTCCCTCTTGAGGCGTGTACCACTACTTCCACTACCATCGCCCGAAGATGTTGGATTCGCAAGTGCCTCTTGAAGCGAGCGTGTACAACTACTTCCACTACTACCGTCCGAGAACGACTACTTCCCCTACGAACCGTGAACGACTACTTCCCTCGACGATTTTGAACCGTCCCGAAAATGCATGATTCGAAGGTATAACCCCGAGACGACCGCCGTGGACCGAATGCATGTTGTTTAAGATGAACCGTATGTTTGCCTCGTGCCCGTTTGTTTCGTGCACGTTCCTCCTCATTTGCCATGCCGTCGACCCGTGGGAACCCGGTAACCGGGAGCACCCCACCATCTTGCATGACTCGCTCACGCCCACTCCTTTTGCACCGGTATCTCCATGAGCTACCGCAACCGACATGTTGCTGTGGCATCATTTTCGGATTCGCCGCCGTGGCACCCTTTTTGTTCCGCCATGATGACCAAATGCTTCATAACATGCTCATGTCAACTTTTAATAAAAATTGCATATAACTTGTATATGTCATCCGCATCATGATAATAACATTTAAATGTTAAAAATTGTTGTTGCATTAAATTGCTAAATGCATATGGGGATTTACCGGATTTGTTGTTTTAATGTCCGGCCCCATTTAAATTGTTTAGATGGTATAGTTTTGTTATGCTTCACCTCTTGCCATGTTAACCAATATTTAATATTGTTGAGTACCTAAACGAGAGAGAACTAAATAATTGATGTGGTGTTTCGTCAATATGCAACTCGTTGCATATTGGGCTCCATTTAACTTGTAGTTTTGTTTGTGCATATTGCCATGCCATGCATATTTAAACCGGACATGCATCATACTTGTTTGTGCATCATGACATGTTTATGCTTGTGTTTACCATGTTGTTTGCTTCTTTCGGGTTGCTTCTCTCGTTAGCCGGTTTCGTTCGGAGTTGTGAGGATTCGTTCGACTCGTCCGTTTGTCTTCTTCATGGATTCGTTCTTCTTCCTTGCGGGATTTCAGGCAAGATTACCATACCCTCGAAATCACTTCTATCTTTGCTTGCTAGTCGCTCGCTCTTTTGCTATGCCTATGCTCGATGCCTACCACTTGCTATATCATGCCTCCCATGTTGCCATGTCAAGCCCTAACCATCCTTTCCTAGCAAACCGTTGTTTGGCTATGTTACCACTTTGCTCAGCCCCTCTTATAGCGTTGTTAGTTGCGGTGAAGATGAAGTTTGTTCCTTGTTGGAACATGGAGATGTTGTTCCTTGTTGGAACATGTTTACTTGTTGGGATATCACAATATATCTTATTTAATTAATGCATCTATATACTTGGTAAAGGGTGGAAGGCTCGGCCTTATGCCTGTGTTTTGTTCCACTCTTGCCGCCCTAGTTTCCGTCATACGGTGTTATGTTCCTTGATTTTGCGTTCCTTACGGTTGGGTGATTTTGGGACCCCTTGACAGTTCGCTTTGAATAAGACTCCTCCAAAGAAGGCCCAACATTGGTTTTACCATTTGCCACCTAAGCCTTTTTCCCTTGGGTTCTGCAGACTCAAGGGTCATCTTTATTTTAACCCCGGGCGGTGCTCCTCCGAGTGCTGGTCCAAATTAAACCACTTGCGGTGCCGCCCGAGGCAACTTGGGGTATCGTCGGTTGTCGTCGTGACTGCTCATCCGGTGTGCCTTGAGAACGAGATATGTGCAGCTCCTATCGGGTTTGTCGGCACATTCGGGCGGCTTTGCTGGTCTTGTTTTATTCTTTGTCGAAATGTCTTGTAGTCCGGGATTCGAGATCGATCGGGTCTTCGGTAGAAGGAATATCCTTCGTTGACCGTGAGAGCTTATAATGGGCTAAGTTAGGACACCCTGCGGGGTATTATCTTTGAAAGCCGTGCCCGCGGTTATGAGGCAGATGGGAATTTGTTAATGTCGGTTGTAGAAAACCCGAAGTTGAGCTTAATTAAAATACATCAACGCGTGTGTAACCGTGATGGTCTCTTCTCGGCGGAGTCCGGGAAGTGAACACGGTGTTGGAGTTATGTTTGGCGTAAGTAGTTTCAGGATCACTTCTTGATCGCTACTAGCTTCACGACCGTGCTTTGCCTCCTCTTCTCGCTCTCTTTTGCGTATGGTAGCCACCAGATATGCTAGTAAACTTGCTGCAGCTTCACCTCACTACCTTCTCCTACCCATAAGCTTAAATAGTCTTGATCTCATGGTGTGAGATTGCTGAGTCCCGTGACTCACGAGATACTTCAAAACCAGTTTGCGGTGCCGATGAAACCGTGCGGTGGCGCATCCGAGCTCAAGGAGGAGCTCGATGAAGATCTTGTTCATTGTGTTGTTTCATTTCAGTTGATCAGTAGTGGAGCCCAGTTGGGACGATCGGGGATCTGTGTAGCATTTGGGGTAGTCTTCTTTTATTTTGGTTCCGTAGTCGGACCTTGATTGTATCTGTATGACGTAATGCTTTATTCGTGTAATTGTGTGAAGTGGCGATTGTAAGCCAACTATGTATCTCTTTCCCTTATGTATTACATGGGTTGTGTGAAGATTACCTCACTTGCGACATTGCTTTCAATGCGGTTATGCCTCTAAGTCGTGCTTCGACACGTGGGAGATATAGCCGCATCGAGGGCGTTACACTCCTCCTTGAGCTCGGATGCGTCACCTTCACGGTTTCATCGGCACCTGCAAACTGGTTTTGGAAGTATCTGTGAGTCACGGGGACTCAGCAATCTCACACCCGTGAGATCAAGACTATTTAAGCTTATGGGTAGGAGAAGGTAGTGAGGTGGAGCTGCAGCAAGCGACTAGCATATCTGGTGTCTAACATACGCAAAATGAGAGCGAGAAGAGAAGGCAAAAGCACGGTCGAACAACTATGATCAAGAAGTGATCCTGAAACTACTTACGTCAAACATAACTCCAACACCGTGTTCACTTCCCGGACTCCGCCGAGAAGAGACCATCACGGTTACACATGCAGTTGGTGTATTTTAATTAAGATCAACTTCGGGTTTTCTACAACCGGACATTAACAAATTCCCATCTGCCTCATAACCGCGGGCACGGCTTTTGAAAGATAATACCCTGCAGGGGTGTCCCAACTTAGCCCATGATAAGCTCTCGCGATCAACGAAGGATATTCCTTCTCCCCGGGAAGACACGATTAGTCTCGAAATCCCGGCTACAAGACATTTCGACAGCAATAAAACAAGACCAGCAAAGTCGCCCGATGTGCCGACAAATCCCGATAGGAGTTGCACATATCTCATTCTCAGGGCAAACCGGATAGGTCGGCCTACGAGTAAAACCAACCCTCGAGTTGCCCCGTGGTGGCCCCGCAGTCTGCCCGGTTCGGACCAACACTCGAAGGAGCACTGGCCCGGGGGGGCTAAAATAAAGATGACCGTTGAGTCTGCAGAACCCAAGGGAAAAAGTCTTAGGTGGCAAATGGTAAAACCAAGGTTGGGCCTTGCTGAAGGAGTCTTATTCAAAACGAACTGTCAAGGGGGAACCATAAATCACCCAACCGCGTTAGGGACGCAAAATCCGGGAACATAATACTGATATGACGGAAACTAGGGCGGCAAGAGTGGAACAAAACACCAGGCATAAGGCCGAGCCTTCCACCCTTTACCAAGTATATAGATGCATTAATTAAATAAGATATATTGTGATATCCCAACATGTAAACATGTTCCAACAAGGAACAACATCTCCATATTCCAACAAGGAACAAACTTCATCTTCACCTGCAACTAACAACGCTATAAGAGGGGCTGAGAAAAGCGGTAACATAGCCAAACAACGGTTTGCTAGGAAAGGATGGTTAGGGGCTTGACATGGCAACATGGGAGGCATGATAAGCAAGTGATAGGCATCGTAGCATAGGCATAGCAAAAGAGCGAGCATCTAGCAAGCAAAGATAGAAGTGATTTCGAGGGTATGGTCATCTTGCCTGAAATCCCGCAAGGAAGAAGAACGAATCCATGAAGAAGACAAACGGACGAAGTCGAACAAATCCTCACAACTCCGGAACAGAACCGAAGCTAACGAGAGAAGCAACCCGGAAAGAAGCAAACAACATGGTAAACAACCATCACATACACATGGCATGATGCACAATCAAGTATGATGCATGTCCGGTTTAAAGAGGCATGGCATGGCAATATGCACAAACAAAACTACAATTTAAGTGGAGCTCAATATGCAACGAGTTGCATATTGACGAAACACCACATCAATTATTTAGTTCACTCCCGATTAGGTACTCAACAATATTAAATATTGGTTAACATGGCAAGAGGTGAAGCATAACAAAACTATACCATCTAAACAATTTAAATGGGGCCGGATATAACAAACAACAAATCCGGTAAATCCCCATATGCATTTAGCAAATTAATGGAAACAACAAATATAAACATTTAAATGTTGTTATCATGATGCGGATGGCATATGCAAGTTATATCCAATTTTTATGAAAACGTTGACATAAGCATGTTATGAAGCATTTGGTCACCATCGCGGAACGAAAGGGGTGCCACGGTAACGACAACGGAAATGGTGCCACGGCAACATTCCGATGATCCGACAACTCGTTGAGATGCCGGTGCAAAAGAGCAAGTGTGCGGATGTGCGGAACATGCAAAAGATGGTGGGGTGATCCCGGTTACCGGGTTCCCACGGGTCAACGGCATGGCAAACGAGGAGGAACATGCATAGAACAACTCGGACACGGTTTGAACATGGGTATCTCATACAACATGCATTCGTTCGCGGGTGTCATCTCGGGGTTATACCTTCGAAGCGTGCATTTCGGGGCGGTTCAAAATCGTCGAGGGAAGTAGTCGTTCACGGGTCGTAGGGGAAGTAGTCGTTCTCGCGACGGTAGTGGAAGTAGACGTTCACGGGTCGTCGTGGGAAGTAGTCGTACACGGCGTCGGTAGAGGTACTCGCGACTGAAGTTGTACACGTTTTTCGTAGATGTTCAGGTCGTCGGTAGAGGTACTTGGCGATCCGAAGGGGTACTTGGCGGGTCGTCGAGGTACACGGTTCGTAGACGTTCGGCGTCGCCGGTAGTTGTACACAGTCGTTGTTGGACTTGATGGATCCGAGGGCTCCGGGCGTCGAGGTACTTGGCGAAAACCACGAAGAGGGTACTTGTACTCGCATCATCATGGAAGTAGTCGTTCGGGCTCCCGTGCGGACTTGGTGGTCTTGGTCTTCGCAGCGTAGTTGTACAAAAACAGCATCGGACTTGGGCGAATCGAGGCGTGCGCACAGGCGGTGGTGGTGCGTCCATGGAGGGCGCTTAGTTGCGGAGAAGGGCCACGCCAATGGCTCAGCAAGGAAGGCGGGTTCAAGGGAGGCGCAGGAGGGCGCGGGCAGCAGAGGCGATCTTAGGGTCGACCTGGCGTCAACAGCCAGGGAGATGGCGGAGGGGCTTGGAGCCGCTGGGGCGGCTGCGGAAGCTCCGCGAGGGCACCGGTGGTCACGGATGGGCGAAGCGACGACGAGGAGGTCGGGGAAGGTCCGGGCGCGGCGTCGGCGAGAGGGTGCAGCAGCTGCTGCTGCTGCCGTGGCGAGGTCGATCGGAGGAGGAGCTGCGGAGGAGCGGCTGGAGGCGGCAAGCCGGCAAGGGAACCAGCGCAGGTTGAGGCGAGGCCAGGCCTTCAGAGGCGAGGGGGGAAGGATGGAGGCAGCGAGGGAAGGACTCGTGGTGGAGAGGATGGGCGAGGCCTTGGGCGGAGGCGGAGGCGCGAGGAAGGAGAGGCCGGCGCGGTTGGGCTCGGGATCGAGGAGAGGGAAAACGAGGGGATGGGGATCGGGCGCAGGAGTTGCGGTGCAAGGGGAGACCGAAGGGAGAGATGAGATGCGTGGGATCGGGCTAGGGTTAGGCGCGGCTGGGCCTTAGAGGCCGGCCCAGATGGATACAAGTGGCGGCTGGGCTGCGGATGAGCCTAGATGGCCTGCTGGGCTTACCTCTCTCTCTCTCTCTCTCTCTCTCTTAATGAATAAAAAATAGAACAGAGAAAAGAAAGAAAAGAAAGAGAGGTTAGGGGGAAGATTTGCGCATGGGGATAATTTCATGACTCATAAAATTGAGTTGGAACCAAGAAAATAGAAGGGCCATGATTGAAAGATTTAAATTCAAACTCATTTGAATTTAATTCAAATGGGTTTGAACTAGGACTTGATAAAAGGAAGGTCCAAAAATGTTCGGATTTTTGGTGGAGCTCCGGAAAATGATGAAAGAAATTATGGGCAAGGTTGGGGACCAAGAATTGAGATAACAACAGCATGGGATATTTTGTAAGTGTGTTTGCGGTAAATCCAAATAATTGGAATATTTACTATAGCTCTCTAAATATCGAGAGGATATGTTTTAAAGAGAATCACCATGTGAATATCCCTCGATTTATATAGATCAACGATCTATGCAATTTATTTAGGTGAGTTTTAAAAATTAAATGACATGATGGCATGATGACATGATGTAATGCAAAAATAAATAAAGCAAGCACAAATAAAAACACACAGAGGTCACAAAATATGGAAGTCTTCTGGATCGTTGGTCTTGGGGCGTTACAACATGGTGGACACACCTAAAGGAAGCGACGACGAGGAACAACGGGACGCTACGAGGGATCATTCCCTTGAAAAGCAGTCAAAACGGCAACGTAAGCACCGCTCAAAGTCCCGCCTCGACAAAGACAGCAGCCATACAGACCCAGCCATAGAGCAGGGCGAACCGGTGAACGACGAACATGCTATCGAGCAACCGTCCGAAGAGGACAACCTGGATAAACAACCCGTCCTGGGCGAAGATAACAGTCCGGACGATCTCACGCCGGACAAGTTGCTGGAGCAGAAGAACCTCCACAAAAGGCTCGTCACCACTGCGCGTAGCCTGAAAAAGCAGAAGCGGAAGCTCAAAACTGCGGAAGATGCACTCAGAATCAGATGGAGCAAAGTACTCAACACCGCAGACAAATACGGCGACAGTCGCGGAACAAAGAGCTACCCGAAGCGAAAACTACTGCCCGAATTTGATGAGGAGGCCGTAGAGCCCCCGCAATCAAAGAACAAGGAGGCCACCCGGTCGGATAGACGACCCCATGGCAAACATAGAGCGACAAACGGCGCCGCACACAAGCCAGCACGCGATCCACACAAGGATTCGCATCAAAAAGATGGCCCAGTTAGATCTTTCTACGGGCCAAGAAAGCAAGCTCTAGTAAGCAATGCAACACATCAAGTATCCGAACATCACGGTACACCTAAATATAGGGGTGCCGCACACCCCTATGTTTCAGCGATGAGGTGCTTGGATTATGAATTTCAGTGAGATTCAAGCCCGTAAACATAGAGGCATATGGCGGAACAACAGACCACAGAGTGCGGATTGAGGATTACATCCTCCACATACACATGTCTAGAGGAGATGATCTCCACGCCATAAAATACTTACCCCTCAAGCTCAAAGGGCCATCCCGACATTGGCTTAAAAGCCTCCCCGAAAACACCATTGGAAGTTGGGAAGAGCTCGAGGATGCTTTTCGGGCAAATTTTCAAGGGACCTATGTCCGACCTCCGGATGCAGACGATTTAAGTCACATAACTCAACAACCCGGAGAGTCAGCTCGAAAATTCTGGAATAGATTCCTTACTAAAAAGAACCAAATAGTCGACTGTACGGACGCCGAAGCCTTAGCAGCTTTCCAACACAACGTCCAAGACGAATGGCTCGCAAGACACCTCGGCCAAGAAAAGCCAAGAACAATGGCCGCATTAACAAGCCTCATGACCCGCTTTTGCACGGGAGAGGATAGCTGGCTAGCAAGATGCAGTACCAGCGACCCAAGTACATCCGAAGTCAGGGATGGAAACGGGAAACTGCGACGCAGCAAGGACCAGCACCGGACCAAGGGAAATAGCCGAAGAAACACGACACCAACGCCGGATTCAAAAGCTCTCGGCAGAATCATAAAAACTACCCTTAAGGATAACAGGACGAGCTATCTAGCTTAAACAAAATCTTGGACAAGATATGCCAAATCCACAGTACTCTTGAAGCACGCAAACCATACCCACAGAGATTGTTGGGTCTTCAAGCAGTCCGGAAAACTCAACACCGAACACAAGGGGCTCGACACACCAAGCGAGGACGATGACGAACCCCACAAGCAGAGCACCAGAAAACAAAAGAATTTCCCACAAGAAGTCAAAACAGTAAACTCACTTCACGTGACAAAAGGGAAAAATAGAGTGGCACCCATAGAGGTATGCGCCATACGGCCTATCCCAGAGGATTCCCGCCACAGGTTGTTAAAACCAATCACCTTCGACCATCAGGATTACTCTAGAAGTATATGGAATGCAGGTTGGACTACCTTGATATTAGATCCGATAATTGGCGGACTCCAATTTACACAAGTCCTAATGGACGGCGGAAGTGGTCTAAACCTACTATATCAGGACACAATCCGCAAAATGGGGATAGACCCAACCAAAATTCGCCATAGCGACACTTCCTTTCAAGGGGTAACGCCAGGCCCATATGCCCATTGTACGGGCTCTCTCCTGCTAGAAGTTGTGTTCGGCTCACCCGACAACTTCCGTCACGAGAAGTTAACCTTCTACATCGCCCCATTTACAAGTAGCTACCAAGCACTACTGGGACGCGAAGCTTTCGCCCGCTTTAACGCAATACCTCATTATGCATCCCTTACACTTAAAATACCCGGTCCGCGAGGCATCATCTCCTTAAAGGGAAATATCGAGTGTCCCTCGAGCGCGGAAGATTGTGTGACTGCCTTGACAGCCACACACTAAACCGGCTAATCAAAGCACCTAAACAGGTCGTTCAGACCCCGGACACGGTTAGACGAGTCCGGCGTAAACATACAAGGGCTTACTAGCCGCATACCCCCGCACAAGGGGCTCCGCGCATGTACAAAAAGAGACAATAAAGCTCAATTTTATTCATTTTTTGAATTGTACTTTGTTTATTTAATATAATGTACATTTTTGCACGATCTTTTCCAACTAAGTTCATCTCTTTTATAGATGAACACCGTGCTACACCCGTCTAGGATACGGCACAACGGAGAAACAGGCGCAGACGTGCAGTAGGGACCCGTTGCAAGGATTCTTTTCAGATTAAGACCCTGCATAAACCTTTTTTACTGTCTCTTGTTGATACACACCCTCCCGGTTTCTTGTTATAACCGAGGAGGAGGCTGGCGTTTTCGCATGGGCCACATCAGAATTTTGCGCGTACCTGGACACCAGGGGCTTATTACCAAGGGCGTTGTTCGGCCCGTTTCCATTAAAGACCGAATACCTTAGGGAGTGTTCGGCGTCTCGAGTTAGGCCTTATATGCATCAGCTCCGAATCATGCCTTTGGTCAAATGTTGGGTTTGCCTGGCTCCTGTGTTTTGCTGCCTTATGTTCCGCTCTATCGGCTAAGGTGGCACCGGAGAACTCTGCGATTGTGCCCGGTTCGCCAAAGTAGCACCTCGATGAAAGCCGAAAAATGACTGTCATGATATAGCATGAGACTGGTCAACCACTCGATGACCCACCGGAATCTTTAGAATTCCTCCGCATTAACGAAGGGCCATTTCGGTCAGTACATCTGGCGCCCGAATTCGGTGGCGCGGTGCCCCTAGGGGCTATATAGTAGCCCCACCGTCGAACTCCTATGGCTAAGTGAAAGTGATAAAGCATTATAGTCTGGTTGCCTAGTTTGCTGCGCTATCACCTCCTTTATAGGACCAAGGCGTTGGATCAAGTGTGAAAATCGCTTTTGCAAACACCCCGCATTATATGTGTGGGGGCTGAAGTCAAGACTGCCATCTTTCAGGTTATATACACATATACATTAACAGCCGCACAGGAGGTATTTTAATTCTTGAAGGCACAAGTATAAAAAGCTTTTATATTCCATTGAAACATTGTTTCACAATAATACATGTTATTCGAACATAATATCCTTCGAGCACTGCGTCTCTATTAAACGAGCGCCCTGCAGAACTTCCTGAAAATAGTGCTCGACAGGCACTCGGCTTCCGTCCGAATCTTGGGATGGAACATCGGTGGCCTTCATCTCCGCCCAGTATGTCTTGACACGGGCAAGAGCCATCCGTGCACCCTCTATGCATGCTAACCACCTCATTGCATTGATATGCGGCACCACACCAAGTAACTGCGGCACCAAGCCAAAATAACTCTTCGGCTCGGGCCTTTTCGGCCATAAATGACTCACGACATCCTTCATGGAAAGTCCGGACAACCTATTCAGCTCCGCCCATTCAGCCAAACGATCGGTTAATGGAAGTGGGCGCTCTAGATTATGGAACTGCGACCAAAAAAGCTTTTCCATTTCGTGATCCTTTTGATCTCGGAAGTGTTCGGCCGCGTCCGCGGCACTCGCCGCCAAGTCCAGATAAGCATCCGCCGCACTCCACAGCCGGTCCAACTGAGCATATTTGGGATCCAGGAACTTCCTCCGCAGCAGAAAGGGCTTTCCGGCCGCGATATCTCCGGCCTGACGTAGCTCCTCCTTCATAGCTCTCATCGCAGAGCGAGCATCCTTGGCCTCGGTAGTGGCCTTCTTCAGGTCCTCTTGCTCCACTTGACCTTCTTTTTCAAGAAGCTCGCAGCAGTCGGTAGCATTCTTCAACTTCACGGCCATCTCGGCCATTTCCTTCTTGCTTCGGCAGTGAGCAGCCTGTTCGGCTTTTAGCTCCTCGGCCGCCTTTACGGCAGCCGCATCACTTTTTCTGGCTTGATCCTTGGCTCGGGCGAGCTCCGCCCGAAGTTTCTCCATGGCAGCGGCACCATCTGCATCAAGCATACATGTCGTAAGGAACGGGCATCAAGCTCCCTTACCAGGTGTCCGCGGAGAAACTGCATACCTTGTGACTCGTCAAGCCGCTTATTGACAAGCGCGATGTCGGCATCCGCCACGTCAAGTTGCCGCTTTAGTTCGGCAATTCATTAGTCCGGCTAGACACCGGACACTTCGACACCTACATAGGAAGGGCGACATATTATACCTGGGGTTCTGATTCTCGGCGCGCCGTCATTTTTGACAACGCACCGAGCCTCAAGGGCTACTATCTACACAGGGCGCATTTTATATGCGGAACTGAGAAGGTACATCATTTTGCGTACCTCAAAACCTGTCAGTAAACTTCTGACGGCTTCGTGCAATCCGCTCTCAACGGATGAAATCCTTTCGCACGGTGATCTTCTGAGATAGACGCTCGCCCGAGCAGATCCTTCAGCTCCTCTGACCGTGCACCAGGAGGTGTCGGACTCGTCTGATGGCCTTTTTCGAAGGCCGGACACGGAGGGCATTGGCGGGCCCTACAACTGCCCTCCGCCCCTGCCGCATTCGGAGAAACCCTCCACGATGACACCTCAGGGTCATCCGCCTCGCTAGGCGGTACAGCAGGGGGAGGCGTTCCGCTCTCCATCATCTCCGGATGAAGATCCCCTGAAGATGAGCTCTGCTGAGAAGGGCTGAGATCCGAACTACAAGGTAAAATTTCGGTTATCTTCAGAAATAAAACAGGGATGTCTCTTATTTTAAAACTCCCTCTCTACTTACGGCTCATTGGAGGCTGATCTCCTTGGGGAAATAGTGCGGCGGGGCATCTCCGGCGCAGGACCCTCTGGCGAAGATTTCTTCCCCGCTTTGAGGCCTTGGTCTCGGATCTTGAGAGGCGGTCCTCTTCTTCCCCTGGATGGAGGGATTCTCGATCCCTCCTTTCTTGACAGCCTCCTTCGCGGAGGCGGTAGCTTCCTTGTTCCCCCCTTCGCCTTCTTCCAAAGGCGCAGCATCCAGCATCTTGGTTAACACAGGATCTGGCGTGGTCTCAGGGAGAGGGGCCGGACACCTGATCAGTTTTGCTTTCGCTATCCACTCATGTTTAAGGGATAGCTCTTTTAAGGGCAATTTTATGACAAATATACGGATAATGTGTCCGGGTACAGGACTACTTACTTGAGTATCCGGGCGATTGCAGCTCAGACCTACGTCCTCGGTCAAGTCCGAGCACATTGCTTGTGATCCGAAGAACAGTTTGTACATCTCCACGGGCGTTGCGCCCATAAAATGTTGGAGAGCTCGTGGTCCCTCCGGATTGAACTCCCACAGGCGGAGGGGGCGACGTTTTCAGGGCAGGGTGCGTCGAATCAGCATGACCTGCGCTACTACGCCCAGATTGATCTCTCTCTCTCTAGGAGGTCTTGAATACGGCCCTGCAACAAGGGCACGTCCTTGGACGATCCCCAGTCAAGCCCTTTATTGACCCATGATGCCAGCCGCGGTGGAGGACCCGAGCGAAAGGCAGGTGGCGCCACCCATTCGGTGCCCCTGGGAGCTGTGATATAAAACCACTCTTGTTGCCATAGGCTGAGCTCCTCTTGAAAAGAGCCCTCGGGCCATGGAGCGTCAGCATTCTTGCTTATAACAGCCCCTCTGCAGTCTGCTTGCTGCCCCTTTATTATCTTTGGCTCCACTTTGAAGGTCTTGAGCCACAATCCGAAGTAAGGGGTAATGCGGAGGAAGGCTTCGCATACGACAATGAACGATGAGATGTGGAGGATGGACTCCGGATCCAAGTCGTGAAATTCCAGCCCATAATAAAACATGAGCCCCCTCACGAAGGGGTCCGTCGGGAAGCCTAGCCCCCGAAGGAAGTGAGACGCGAACACCACGCTTTCACCGGGCTTGGGAGTGGGAATAACCTGCCCTTGGGCAGGCAGCCTATGCGAAATTTTGTCGGTTAGATACCTGGCATCTCTTAGCTTTAGCACGTCTTCTTCCGTAACGGAGGTAGGCATCCGCCGGCCTTGAAGGTCGGAGCCGGACATCATCGAAGGTCCGAAGCGCCTGAATTTGGAGCTTTGGGTGTTGGAACTCGAGGCGAGGGGCGAATTCGATTGAGATTGAAAGAAAGGAGGAGAGCCTTGATCTCTTTATAAAGAGGTTGAATACCAAGAGCCCTCCCCGTGACCGTTCGGGACTCGCCTTTGGTAGAGGAGGCGTGCTAACGGGCACAACTGGGTTACCCACGCCCGTATTAATGAGAATCCCGGAATAAGGGGACACGATCTCTGCTTTGACAAGACGTGCCAAGGAAACCGCCTCGCTAAACGCGCTGAGGTGGGACAGTAAAAATGATTCGAATAAAGGCTTGGCTGTGGAGTGATGTCACGCTGCGGAATACGTCAGCAGATTGAATTTGTGTAAATATAATTCTCTCTACGGTGGTATGCGGAACTTATTTTGCAGATCCGGACACTATCCTTGTGTTCAAAATCTTCTATGAAGTATTCGGAGGAGGAACCCGCCTTGCAATGCCGAAGACAATATGCGCGCGGACTAAATCGTCATTGAAGCCTGGTTCAGAGACTCTTGATGGAGTCCGGATTAGGGGTGTCCGGATAACGAACTATCACCTTTGGCGGACTCTGGACTATGAAGATACAAGATTGAAGACTTAGTCCGTGTCCGGATGGGACTTTCCTTGGCATGGAAGGCAAGCTTGGCGTCTGGATATGTAGATCTCCTACCATTGTAACCGACTTGTAACCCTAACCCTCTTGGTGTCTATATAAACTGGAGGCTTTTAGTCCGTGGGGCGTACAACAATCATACCATAGGCTAGCTTCTAGGGTTTAGCCTCTCTGATCTCGTGGTAGATCTACTCTTGTACTACCCATATCATCAATATTAATCAAGTAGGAGTAGGGTTTTACCTCCATCGAGAGGCCGAACACAGGTAAAAACATTGTGTCCCTTGTCTCCTGTTACCATCCGCCTAGGCCTTGATTGGGACCCCCTACCGAGATCCGCGGTTTGACACGGCGATCTCCTTGATGGTGGGCGCCTTATGATGTCAAAACGGCGGATCTCGAGTAACAGGAGATCTAATGGACACAATGTTTACCTGTGTTCAGCCCTCTATGGAGGTAATACCCTACTTCGCTTGATTGATCTTGATGAATATGAGTATTACAAGAGTTGATCTACAGATCGTAATGTCTAAAACCCTAGAAGTCTAGCTGTATGATATATCCGTTTCGGACTAAGCCCTCCGGTTTATATAGACACGGAGGGGACTAGGGTTGTACAAAGTCGATTCTGAGAAAGGAATCTTCACATTTGGTCGCCAAGCTTGTCTTCCACGCCAAGGAGAGTCCTATCCAGACACGGGAGAGGGTCTTCGGTCTTGTATCTTCATAGCCCATTAGTCCGGCCCATGTCCAACAGGGCGGACGCCCGAGAACCCCTTAGTCCAGGTCTCCCTCAGTAGCCCCTGAACCAGGCTTCAATGACGAGATGTCCGGCGCGTAGATTGTCTTCGGCATTGCAAGGCGGATTCCCCTTTCCGAATACTCCAAGATAGTCTTCGGACGAACGCGTCCGGATCTGCAACACAAGTACCACACACACAGCCGTAGAGAGTATAGTATTTCACGAGTCCCATCCGCTGACAACTTTTTGCAAGATGACATCACGTCTGTGTGACGCCCCAAGACCGGAGCTTCAGTTGCCTTCCAGGGTTTCCGAGTTTTGTCGTGTGATTTGTTTTGTTCGTTGCATTCATCCTTGCATCATGTTGCATTTCATCATGCTCATCATGTGCATTGTGTGTTTCATGCATGATCACCCCTTGCATCACCCTTCCCCTCCTCCTATGGTCATTTGTATCTTCATCTTTTCATCAAGACCTTTCTCCACGTGCAAACCTTATCACTTCTTCCTTTCTGTCAAATCTTGACTTTCATGCCAAGTGGCATTATTTGTGCCTCCATTAATGTTCATTTATTTCCCGGTGATCTTACTCCATGCCTTATACCTCTCTGTCAAATATCATCCATTTTCGAGTTGTTTTGGTTAGGTTTAAAATGGCTCAAGTTTGAATTTAATTCAAACTTGAATTATTTTTCCTCTAAAAATTGCCAAACCAATTTATTCAAATTCTGCACAAACTCTGGACTCGGATATATTCTCACATCTCTCTCACGCCTTCCCTTTTATCTCTGAGTTTTCTCTCTTATTTTTCTGTTTGAGGAAATTGAGAAAAGAAACACCAGAGAGGGAGAGAGAGTTCGGCCGAGGCCCAGCTCCTCTCCAGCATGGCCTTCAGCCCACTTCCCCTTGATCCGCCCAAGGCCTAGGCCCAGCCGCCCCCTCTAACCCCTAGCCTCCCAGCGCTCTCTCGATCCCTCACTCTCCTCCTCTCGTTCCCTCCCTCCAGCGCGCGCACCCCTGCCCGATCCCTCGTCGCCTCGCTCGCTTGATCCCCATCTCTCTTCCTACCCTCGATCCCGCTGACTCCCTTCTCTCTCGCAGGCGCCACCAGGAGGCCACCCCTGCGCCCGATCCCCCTCGGCCTCCTCCTCCTAAGCGCCGCCCGCCAGGCATCTCGCCTCGCCCCTCCCTTTCGATCCCGATGGGATCAGGGAGCGCGTCGCCCGGCCCTGCGTCCCTTGAGCCCGAGGCCGCGGGGCGCTGCCGGATCTCCGCCGTCGGATGCCGCGGTCGCCGCCGCCGCCCAGGGTCCTCTCCTCCAGGGTGCCTCCTTGCCGCCCGAGGACTGCAGCCCCCCTGCCTCGCGACGCCTCCCCTCTGCTTCCTCGTCCTTGCCTCGTACCCCGCCACTGCCGGAGCTGCAACGTCCGCCCAGCGGCTGGAGCCGTCGTTCCTGGCGCTTCGCGCCATCTCGCATCCTCCTCGCCTCCCGTCGCCCTCGTCAGCGACCCGGAGGAGCACCGTCGCCGCCTCGGCCCGTGCGGTGAGTCGAGCCGGCCGCAGCTCGTCGCCAGCGCCACAGGCCTCATCCCGCCTCGGTTCCGGTCCTCCCGCGCCTAGTTCCTCTGCTGCCCCTGCTTGGTGCCTTCATGTCGTCGTCCCCATCGACCCGGCGGCCCCATACGTGGCCTCGACCTCGAGCTGTTGTCACGATTCTGTCGAACAGGAGAAATTTTGGATCGCCAAGTCCCCTTGAGTCATCAAGTCCTTCATGTACGACTACGGTGATCGCCAAGTACCCCCTCGGATCGTCAAGTTCGACTACATGATGCGTCTAGTACCACTACCGTCGACCCCGGAGACATCGGATGCGCCAAGTCCCTCTTCGAACATCTACGAGAACGTGTACCACTACCGTCGACCCTCGAAGACCCCGTGGACCCCGAACATCCACGGGACATGAACGACTACTTCCGATGACGGAATGTACCACTACCATCGAACTTGAACGTCTACTTCCCCTACGCCGTGTACGACTACCATCGCGAGACCGCAAGTACCACGACAACCCCGAAGGGTTTCGGACCCGTCAAGTACCTCTTCGAAAACGAACGTGAACCACTACTTCCTCTACCGTCGCCGTGTACCACTACTTCCCTCGGCGATCATCGCGAGAACGACTACTTCCCTCTACGAAACGCGAACCGTCCCGTTTGAACGCTTCGAAGGTATAACCACCGAGATGACCGACCATGATCGAATCATCCTTGCGATGCCCCTCTTTTGCCATGCCACCGTTCCGTGGGAACCCGGTATCCGGGATCACCCCACCATCTTGCATGACTCGCTTCCGTCACGCTTTCCTTTGCACCGGTATCTCAATCGAGTTATCGGAACCGGAATGTTGCCGTGGCACCATTCCCGTTATCGTTGTCGTGGCACCCCTTTTTCGTTTCCGCCACGACGACTAATGCTTCTTAATGCTCTTGTCAACAATTTCATAATATTGCATAAAACTTGCACATGCCATCCGCATCATGATAACAACAATTAAAATGTTTAAATTGATGTTTGCATTAATTTGCTAATATGCCATGCTAAAATGATTTATTTCATAACTAAATAACCGTAGCTCCATTTTAAATAAATTATATATGTAAATGGGGTAGAAAAATGCCTAGTTTAACATGGTAGCATTACTTTGCATGTTTAACAACTCTAAAATATGCTTTAGGTCAGAACAGTACCGAATCTAAAATATTGCTCATGAGGATTTTCCGGAATTGTTGTTTCTTATTTCCGGCCTCATTTAAACTTGCCTAAATAGTTAGTTTAATTATGCTCCACCTCTTGCCATGTTTAACAACATTTAATATTGTTGAGTACCTAACGAGAGAGAACTAAATAAGTGTTGTGGTGTTCGTCAATATGCAACTCGTTGCATATTGAGCTCCACTAATTTGTAGTATTGTTTGTTGCACTTTGCCATGCCATGCCTCATTAAACGGACATGCATCATATTTGTTTGTGCATCATGCCATGTTTATGATTGTGTGTTTACTATGTTGTTTGCTTCTTTCGGTTTGCTTCTTTCGTTAGCTTCGGTTTCGTTCGGAGTGGTGAGGATTCGCTCGACTTCATCCGTTTGTCTTCTTCATGGACTCGTTCTTCTTCCTTGCGGGATTTCGTGCAAGATGACCATACCCTCGAAATCACTTCTATCTTTGCTTGCTAGTTGCTCGCTCTTTTGCTATGCCCATGCTGCGATGCCTATCACTTGCTTATCATGCCTCCCATATTGCCATGTCAAGCCCTAACCATCCTTTCCTAGCAAACCGTTGTTTGGCTATGTTACCGCTTTGCTCAGCCCTCTTATAGCGTTGTTAGTTGCAGGTGAAGATGAAGTTTGTTCCTTGTTGGAACATGGAGATGTTGTTCCTTGTTGGAACATGTTTACTTGTTGGGATATCACAATATATCTTATATTATTAATGCATCTATATACTTGGTAAAGGGTGGAAGGCTCGGCCTTATGCAGTGTTTTGTTCCACTTTGCCGCCTAGTTTCCGTCATACGGTGTTATGTTCCCGGATTTTGCGTCCCTAACGCTGTCGGGTGATTTATGGGACCCCTTGACAGTTCGCTTTGAATAAGACTTTTCCAAAGAAGGCCCAACATTGGTTTTACCATTTGCCTCACCTATGCCCTTTTCCCTTGGGTTTCGGGCCCGAGGGTCATCTTTATTTAGCCCCGGGCCAGTTCTCCTTTGAGTGCTGGTCCAAACCGGCGATGTCCGGCCCCACAGGCAACCAGGGTTTATGCCAACCCGACGTCTGGCTCATCCGGTGTGCCACGAGACCGAGATATGTGCAGCTCCTATCGGGATTTGTCGGCACATCCGGCGGCTTTGTTGGTCTTGTTTTATTCTGTCGAGATGTCTTGTAGCCGGATTCGAGACTGATCGGGTCTTCCGGGAGAAGGAATATCCTTCGTTGATCGCGAGAGCTTATCATGGGCTAAGTTGGGACACCCTGCAGGGTTTGAACTTTCAAAGCCGTGCCCGCGGTTATGTGGCAGATGGGAATTTGTTAATGTCGGTTGTAGAAAACCGAAGTTGATCTTAATTAAAATACACCAACGCGTGTGTAACCGTGATGGTCTCTTCTCGGCGGAGTTGGAAAGTGAACACGGTGTTGGAGTTATGTTTGGCGTAGGTTGTTCTATGATCACTTCTTGATCATAGTTGTTCGACCGTGCTTTGCCTCCTCTTCTCGCTCTCTTTTGCGTATGTTAGCCACCATATATGCTAGGCGCTTGCTGCAGCTCCACCTCACTACCTTGCCCTACCTTTAAGCTTAAATAGTCTTGATCTACGGGTGTGAGATTGCTGAGTCCCGTGACTCACAGATACTTCAAAACCAGTTTGCGGTGCCGATGAAACCGTGCGGTGATGCACCCGAGCTCAAGGAGGAGCTCGATGAAGATCTTTGTGCGTTGTGTTGTTTCGTTTCAGCTGATCAGTAGTGGAGCCCAGTTGGGACGATCGGGGATCTGTGTAGCATTTGGGGTAGTCTTCTTTCATTTTGGTTCCGTAGTCGGACCTTGATTGTATCTGTATGATGTAATGCTTTACTCATGTATTGTGTGAAGTGGCGATTGTAAGCCAACTATGTATCTTTTTCCCTTATGTATTACATGGGTTGTGTGAAGATTACCTCACTTGCGACATTGCTTTCAATGCGGTTATGCCTCTAAGTCGTGCTTCGACACGTGGGAGATATAGCCGCATCGAGGGCGTTACAAGTTGGTAATCAGAGCCTTCCCCGACTTAGGAGCCCCCTACTTGATTGTTTCTTTGGCGTTGTTGAGTCTAGAATGGAAAATGTTTTGAGTCTTAGGATTATATATATCGGAGAGTAGGATTCTTTTTACTCCCCAGTCCCTTCGTCGCTCTGGTGAGGTCTCCTGACGTAGATGTTTTGTCTTTCCTCTCCTCAAATTTCACTAAAATTTTTTTAGGATCACGTGGGTATCTTGGAATCGTTCGATGGTTTTGTGGCGAGAACATTGTTCTTGGTGCCTCGACATTTAGGGGTTGTGGCGGTGTCCGGGGAGTTGAGCTACGAGGTGTTGTCGTCACAATTTTATCGTTGCAGATTCTGGAATACCGAGTTTTACCGACATCGAAATCTCTTTTGTGCAGTTGTTGGTGAGATAACCCCGATAGCCCGATCTTGTGGCGAGTCTTGGAGTATTGCCATGACTTCGTATAACGGATGCTTTTGAAGGTCGAGGTACACGATTTCGAGGATTTCTTGGTTATGTGTTGAAGGATGGATACAATGATCTAGGTATTGTTAGTTTGGGTGATATATTTTTGTCCCTGTATCCCCAACACCAGATTGCATAACCGTAAAGTTTGGGAGTTTATAGGTGGGAATTCAAGTAGCTCCTAGAATATCTTTCCGACAGATGCATGATACGGGATTGGGTAAATCTCTATCATATGTGTTTGTTCCGGCTCATTCTTGAAGCCAATCCTTTGTTTTTGTTCCGTTTTGTGGTATTCAAGTTGCTTCAATGTCAAGTGTTGATTCCATACCTTTCCTAAATGGTGTTCTCATATTGCTATGTGAATACTAATCCTTCTTGATCATCGAGGTCGTCATGTTAATTCTTTTCTCAACCGGCGTGCTTCTCTTCAAGTGGATCCGATCATTCCAACATTCGCAAGATCAATTCTAACCTTTTTCTCAGCGGTGTTCGTTTCATCCGACCTAAATTGTCTTTGTTTTCCGCCCTCCACCCTTTTTCTTCAAGGACTCAGATTTCTTAATCAAGTATCCATTTTATTGAGTGAAGTTTCTTCTTTCTTTTCTTTTAAATGTTTTATCCGTGATTTCTCATGAAGACACTAAGGAAGCTTCAACCTTATCATTTTTCCATTCTAATTTTCTTCTCCGGTGGATTTAGTTCAAGATTTGATGTTGATCTTATCCTTTTCCTATTTTCACAATGTTTTCCCATACCGTGCACCTCATAGTCTTTCACTTCTTGTTATTCAATTGTTAGGAGTGTTGAAGATATCTCGGAAGATTCTAGTTTCCATTCTCAATTCCTCAAGTTCTTTTGAGGATGCTATCTCATTCAAGCCATTTAATTATACGGTGCAATATCTATTTCAAACAATTGTTCAGCGGTGGTTCTTTTGAGTGGGCCCTAACCCACAGGTCTTTTCGAGGATCTTACGACTCTTCTTGTGGTTCAACCTTAATAATTTTCATTCGGAGTGCCTCAACAATTCATGGTGGTGTTTCTACGTCGTCATTCTCGAATTTTGAAGACCGAAGATGAGTTTCTTTTATCTCGCTTCTTTCTCTTCAAGATTCATGGTTCT